>CM050164.1:465323516-465380875 GCA_027410445.1 Discoglossus pictus
CCCTGTGTCTCTTGCAGCCCATTTCCCTCCCCTGCGTCTCCTCCCTCCCATTTCTCTCCCCTGTGTCTTTTCCCCCCTCCCCTGTGTCTCTCCCCCTTTCCTCCCCTCGCCTGTGTCGCTTTCACCCCTTCCCTCCCCTCCCTAGTGTCTCTTTCCCCCTTCCCTTCCCTCCCCAGTGTCTCTTCCCCCCTCCCTAGTGTCTCTTCCCCCCTTCCTTCCCCCCCTAGTATCTCTTCCCTCTTTTCCATCAACTCCCCAGTGTCTCATCCCCTTTCCCTCCCCAGTGTCTCTTCCCCCCTTCCCTCCCCTCCTCAGTGTCTCCCCCCCTTCCCTCCCCAGTGTCTCTCCCCTCCACTAGCTTTATACACACAGACCTATTGCGTTGTACTACAACGTTTTTGTTTATGTAATCTAATACACTAGGTGATAACAAGTACTTTATAAACTGAATGTTAAAGGGACATGGAAAATTTCTAGGTTTCACTAGGAATATTATATATATACTAGCGACTTGCCCGTCAAAAATTACGGTAATAACACTGTAAGCCAGGCAAAGCTGTTTGCCACACAATGTGAGTGAGGCTTTTGCTTCTCTGAGCACCTTCGGCGCCCATTGCGAGCCTTTCCTTCCACCTACTGTACGGTCCTCTCATTGCAGGTTTCGTGAACCTGGCAGTTTTGTGCTTGGGAACGCCATGTGTCTCTTTCCACCATCTCCCCCATCCCTTCCCTGTGTGTTTCTCCTCTGTGTGTGTGCTGAATTTTTGTATGGCGCACGCTGACTGGCGTTTTATTTTCAAAGTCCTGCGCGCCCTTGAATTGTACTGTCTTTGGCGTTGTGTATTTTCTAAGTCCGGCATTTTTGGCATTGTGTATTTTCCTGTGTGCCTGCATGACCCCCCCCCCCCCCCCCCCCGATTCTGAGCTCTAAGACCCGCATTCCTCAACTGCTCGCCTCGCTTCCATGGGCGAGCCTTCAATGGGCGAGCCTTGCGAACGTGACAACAAATCGCATTTGACAATTATTATATGTGATATATACATATATAACATTTGTATATTTTTACTTTTATGTATTTTATTTTATTAAGAAGTGCTCAAAAGCCCTGCCTGAAATAGTTAAACTGGTTTCTTCCCTCTGCAGCTAATGAAGACGTGTACTTTTTAGTACTGGGTGTGCAGTGTTTCAAAGCAACCAATCTATGGCAACATTCTGCAACATGCTTCTTAAGAGTGGTCACTGACAGGCTAACTTGAAACTTGTATTCATGAGCTGCTTGGGTTAGAGAGGCCAGACCAAAACGGGTAACATTTGAACGATTTTAGGCAGAAAAAAATAGAGCTTTTAACAACTTCTTTATAAAATAAACAGGTATATCATAGATCTAGTACAATCCAGAAAATGTCTATATGGCTTTTTAAAAAAGCGCATTTTTTAACAGTAAACTAATAGTGACATTTACAATTTTGAGCTGAATTGGACACTTTAGATGAAACTTGATGGTTTTAATTTGGTCTGTTGGCGATTTTGCCCACATCATAGCATGGAATAATTACACAAATCTAAGATCTATTTAGTAGATGGATACCCATAACAGCCAAGGCAGAATATATTAAAAATCAAACATATTAAGGACAAGAAAATGGTGTCCACCTTTGGTGATCATCCAAAAGCCCAAAGAAACCATATCTCAATCTCCTTATCACCTCACCATAACTTCTCTCTGCAGCTTTAAGAGTACCATTACGCTTCTGGATCGCACCTCAATGAGTCTGTGAGCTATACCATGTAGGGTCACCCAAGATGGGAAGGTCATAGCAGAGAGGTCAGACAGATCTACTGGAAAAGGAACTGGCAATCAACTCCAGTATCTTTGCCATGAAAACCTTAAGGGTCACGAAGAGTTGGACATGGCTAAATAACAACACCATTAATTATAGCTATATTAGGGGGAGCAGTTAAGCTTTATTCTAATGAATGAGTGCAAGACTAGATACAGATTTTTAATTTGGGGTGTTATATTTTAGTAAGAGAGAAGGGAAATGGAAATAGACTGCGTGCATTGTAAGAGAAACATCATCTCCTGCTCTAGAAAATAAAATGAGAGTTTCCTGAGAAGGCTTCAAGGGTCTCAGGTGGCCACAGGGCTACATCTTGCCCACCAATTGATACATGGTCTATATCAAATGCTATTCTTGGTATTACAGAAGAGGAATTTACTCATTGTCTCATTGCTTTCCCAATGTTGGCTCGCCTACGGCTAACCTTAAATATTTTATCCAAACTGAGTGTTATTTAGAGTAAACAGTAAGTTCCCGGGAGTGTGGCCTGATTAGGTGCAATAACAAATGAGGTGTGGAAGTGTTAGAGGTCTGGAAGTTGGCAGCAAAGCCGTAGTCAGGTGTTTATAAAGTCAGTTAGACCTTAAGACTACGACGCTTTAGTTGGAAGCTGACCTGGCTTTGGGAATTGGATGTGAAATCCTCACATATCCTTCTTGCTGCTATTTACTGGACAGAACTCTAACTGAAGTGATCCAGCTAACCATAAAGAAACATGATGATGGATCATGGTCCCTGCCCGCACAACGTGTTGGAGAGGATTTTTTGGTACTGTTTCTGCCTAAACAGGAGATCTGTTGGGTGGGGAGATTAATAGCTTGATTCCCACTTCCCCTTGGTTCCAAAGCAAAGTATTTATGAAATGAGTCGTTCTTTAACATATAAATGTCAAGTTCAGCATTCTGGGTAAGCAAGGATGGAGCCAACAGCCGGTTTGGTATAACAATCCCAAACAACAATGGTCAAGGCATGAAGAAGAAAAGACAGGTTTAGTAATAAGCCATGGGTGTAGATGCTAGAGAACAAACCAAGTGTTGGTGCCAAAGAGTGGAATACTTGAGAAACAAGCCAATGGTCGGGAGCCAGAGAACCGCTAGTTTGCCGCCACCGACTCTAATCAAGCACTGAGCCAAACAACGATGGTCAGGGGAAGAGGAGATGGGTTTAGCAAAAACGCCAGGGGTCAAGTTGCTCAAGAGCAGGGAGGCCAGAAAAAGTCATGGGTTAGTGCCAGAGAGCAGAATACTTGAGAAACAAGCCAATGGTTGGGAGCCAGAGAACAGCTAGTTTGCCGCCACCAACAGTAATCAAGCCCTGAGCCAAACAACAATAGGGGAAGAAGAGATGGGTTTAGCAAAAAAGCCAGGGGTCAAGTTGCTCAAGAGCAGGGATGCCAGAAGAAGTCATGGGTTGGTGCCAGAGAGTAAATACTTGAGAAACAAGCCAAGGGCCAGGAACCAGCTAATAGCTAGGTTGTCCCCACCCTGACTAATCAAGCACTGTGCCATATAATTAGTATACAAGGTCACTGATTAACATATTACACCTCAATGAATAAAGTTGTATATCTCATGATTTAGTTTAGAAAATGGAAATGCCTAATTCAATATAAAGAATGTTTAAAGCATTCATTAGAAAGAACGTGAACAAGACAACATCACTAGATTACTGATTATTAAACAATAAAAATATACATCAAAATGTAAAATGTAATTACAGCCTGCAACTGGGTAATGTCCATGTGCATATATGATTATCCTCTTTAGTAGTGTTTCCCAAGCTATGTTGGAACTATGAGTTTCCATCTTGTTTGATAGGGGTTCTACAAGACGATTACACCCTATTTTTTATCTATGTTAAAATGTTTTGTGATATCTTGAAAAGGTCCTCATACCCTCCTCTACCAATGTATATGTGCAATGTGTCATCTGGTCTTTTTTTACTGTATTCAAGCCATGTGCTTGTACTCCTAGAGCTAGGGAATCTATAGGGACTCTACAAATCAAAGATAATAATTATAATAATAATGTATAAATAGATATCTACGTAATCAAAAGTGAAAGAAAAGCAAGCAAAATGGTGACTGCAGCCATGACATTAAAAGACATTGGCTTCTGCGGAAGAAAACTATGCCAAGTCTGGACAAGCTAGTAAAAAAGTAAAGATATATCACCAACAACAATGGTTCTCATGGTTAGAACTTTGGTATTCCCAGTAGTAACATACGTATGTGAGAGCTGGATCATAAAGAAGTCTAAGCGCCATAGAATTGACGCCTTTGAATTGTGGTGTTGTAGAAAACAGTTTATAGTCCTACAGGAAATTAAGTCAATCTGGTCACTGAAAAGGTTTGATCTTGAGGCTGAAGCTCAAATATTTTGGTTATATAATGTGAAGACAGAATTCCCTAGAGAAGATTCTGATGCTAGGAAAGATTGAAGGCACACAAAGAAGGGGACGGAAGAGGTGGAGAAGGATAAATGATGTAACTGAAGCAATGAACATAAAGTTGACGGACCTCAGAGGGCAGTGGCCCTCTTTGCGGTCCAAAGAATCACAGAGAGTCAGACACAATTGAACTAGTAAGCAACAACAAGGTAATCTTAGGATGGGTAAATACCAAGGTAAAAGTTACTGGTTATTCAAGTCTGAATGAATCTAATATCGGCTAAAAACAAAATAAACCCCCTAATTCAGTTTACAGTGATCTCTATCAGATACTGATGAGCAACAACAGCCCCCAAAATTATGCTAACATGGTAAACCCTATTATTAACACTTTATAAATAATTGCTGGTAGTAAATTAATAAAGCAATAATTTCAATATTAAGACACAATTTGGTACAGAAGGAACTCTGTTTTGTTTTGCACCCATGTGTTGAAATGCTGTTCTCTATTTTGGGTTTTACATACACATGTGAACATACCTTCCCGGTCAGGAGCCATATAAATCCAATAATAAAACAGGTTAACAGATGGAAACCTGTCTGCCGAGACACGCTGTGTTTATTTATTCTTATAATATAATGTCAAAGCTATGGAAACACCCCACTGAATTCCAGTTTAAGACTGAGTCCAGTTATGTCTATTTATAAAGTTAACATTGAGGCTTGTTGCCTGACATTGTTTGTGTCACGGACCCATTTTCCTGTTCCTGGATTTTAGCCCATTGAGCCACCATAATGGACAGAGTGTTTGGCTCCAGCCACTGGACTACTGTATGTGCATAGACACCTCCATTGTATTGTAAACTGTTTTGTCCCAAAGTTAATGTACTCTATTTGAGGTCGGTACCACTAGACATGGAGACAGAATTATATATTTGGAGGTTGGCCTATTGTTCACAGGTGCCAGATAGGATGCCAGACTATTAGACCCCATGTGGAGTCAATCTCCTCTGTTTGTCTGCCACTCCCTGTCATTGTTTTGTTGTAAACACCCCTTTCTGATATAGAAATGGTATGTTCTTTTATTTGCTCCTGGTGGCTGTGATACTGATCCTATCTCTACCCTGCAAGTAACTAGTCCTGTTCACTACCACAGGACGGTTACTGAGACTCCTGGAAGTGCTGATTCCTGATGGAGAGACTCTGACCGATACAGAACACAAATATCAGGGTGCTGGGATTTCCAAGAACCGAACGGTCCTTGTGGGTAGTTAACCTGTAGTCTATAGCAGGTGGCCCTGGGCAGTAATAGCTCTACCCCAGATAGTCACACGTGAAGCTTTTCCTAAACTACAGCAGTGCTTTAAGCTATTTTAGACTCTTTCCAGTTCTACAGACAGCTCTCCAAACTTCATATATCGGTTAAAGGGGATATGGAAGGTTCCTGGGTGTTACTAGGTATATACTATCCCTGTTTATTTACTTACTTTTATGTACTCTATTTTATTAAGAAGTGCTTATAAGCTCTGTTTTTACTTGCTCACAAATGCACAGATTCTGTAGTACGGGGTCTATATATATATATATATCTATATATATATATACACACACCTTCTGGATCGCTACCTTGTCATGGTGAAGGGGCTTGTGTACTTCAATGAAGCTGTGAGCTAAACCATGTATGGTCACCCAAGATGGGCAGGTCATAGCAGAGAGGTCCCACAAATCACTATCCACTGGAGAAGGAACTGGCAACTAACAGTATATTTGGCAAGACAATCATATAGATAATCAGAAACACAGACAGATGTGCCTTGTGTGCTGAGGCCCATATGGTCACCGAGAGTTGGACAAGATTGAAGGACTAAACAACAACAATATATACTGTACATATATTTTTGAAGAGGTCACATTCGTGAATAGGAATAGGCATGTGAATCCAGCCCATTGTATCTACCAAGCAGCGCTCTCATCGCTGTTCCTAGACACCACAGACCAGGCTTGCACATTACTCCGACCCCCAGACACTAAATCTCTCCAGTAATGCAAAAAGCCATTAACAACTTTTATTGCTATTTGATGATGTTTTGGTTTCTTTTTTTTTAATCCTCATCACCGTTTTATTGAGGTTTTCTGCAGCTGTTTTCCATCACACGGCAGCGCTGTGTTCCAATGAGATTTTTATTTTGTGGCTTGTGTAAAAAAATGTAAGTTTTGCACAGTAGCTGGCTTTCTCCGTTCTGTATAAATAACTAATTATGTAAAAAAAACTTAAAAATCGTGAAAAACTAGCTATACATTGCACTAGTCATTTGATTCTAAAGTGAGACATTCCTGAGATAATCTAATTTGTTTTTTATTGGGTCCTGAATTAGCTGCTTTTGATGCTAATTTGGATTACAGACTGATTGTCTATGTGATGGAAGAACAACACCTCCTAAGCATATGAAATTATTAGATCCCCTCCACCACCATTATTAAGAACCCATTAACATTTTGAGCAATACAATAACCATATTCAATTAAAAAAACTCAGCAATCATTTATTGTAGAGAAAAATGTCTAGGACAATGTAAATACAGGTGTTAACGCTCTGTAAAATTAAACCAACTTCCTGTTGGGGTGATAGTGTCCCTTTAACATAATTGTGTATTCTTTACAAAGAGCTACAATTTTAAAGAAGAGTGTCACAATATGTATACATTTATATAGTGCACTTAAAAGTATCAATTATTATATGATATACTCATTTATTAATTAGTTTGGGTTCAGATGTTTCTCTATAATTTAGAAAAATAAATAAAAGCTTATAAATATCATATATTTAAAGGATAACTGGCCAAAAAAGAACTAAAAATAATATGCTGCTATTTACGGTAATTACTTTTATGTGTCTTTTGCCCGTTATAAATGATGGTATAATATTTCATGTCTCTTCACCCCCCTCCCTCCCTGTGTCTCTTCCCCCCTCTTCCCTCCACTGCGTCTCTATCCGTCCTCCTCCCTCCATCCCCTGTGTCTCTTTCCCCTCCTCCCTCCACTGTGTCTCTTTCCGGCCTCCTCTCTCCATCCCCTGAGTCTCTTTCCCCTCCTCCCTCCACTGTGTCTCTTTCCGCCCTCCTCCCTCCATCCCCTGCGTCTCTTTCCCCTCCACTGTGTCTCTTTCCGTCCTCCTCCCTCCATCCCCTGTGTCTCTCTTCCCTCCTCTGTCCATCCCCTGCCCCCCACCCAGTGCGCAATGCCCTGTTAGTATTGATGCGCAGTGTCTTTTTCCCTCCCCCAGTGCACAATGCGTATGCACGGCTAGAATATAGTTTCCGTATTAGTGATTATGCGGATGTGATAAAGTTCCTGTGATGGGAGGAGAATACACAGGAAGTTTGTATCTGCACAATGGGAATGTGGTATCTGCAACTGGTAGTACTCTCTAATGGAATGTTCATTAGTTCATTAGTGCAAGAAGTAGGCTCAGTGAAGAAGATGGAAACCTGCAGTAAAGAATAATTGCGCCCAGAAGTGAATTTTGTGCATTCAGAAATCACATAATTGATTGAATGGTGTCAATTATGTGTGAAATTAAAGGATCACATAATCTCAGAATAAATACAGTACACTGCTCTTGGGAGACTCCAGAGTTTGTTGGAGAGTGTATCTAAACAAGCAAGATCCTGAAGACCAAGGAGCAAGTCTGGGATATAGTGAAGAAATTATAAACATCCTTTTGTAGCAATGTTAAATCCATCCAAAATATGGAAAACGTATGGCACAAGAGCAATGCTTTGTAGAGAAGGTTCACCAAAGGCATTAGTTGAGGACGCAACCAAGAGGCCAAAGATAACTCTGAAGGAGCTACAATGAACCATACTTGAGATGGGAGAAACTTTCCATGGGACAACTGTAACCAAGACACTCAACAAAGCTGGGTTTTATAGAAGAGTGGAGAGAAGCAAGCCATTGGTGAAAAGAAAAAGCTTGGTGAGGATTATGCCAATGAAGCCACCAAGAGGCCAATAATAACTCTGAAGGAGCAGCAATGAACCATAACTGAGATGGGAGAAACTGTTCCTGGGACTATAACCCGGATACTCCACGAAGTTAGAGAGTGGAAAATGATATTGAAAATATGTTTACATTTTTGAAATTGAACAAGAATTCACTTAGATATTGTTAGTTTTGTTTTAAACCATTGAACCCGTCCCACAAGAATGTGCATAAATAAAAGAGTAGTGCACATACTTACTTAAGTAATTATTTTAAAATTTACAAAGTTACCTCATATGCTTTTTTTATACAACCTAAAGGACATATTTCAGACTTTTAAAAAGTAAAGAAAAAATTAACCTTTACAGAGATTTGAACCCATGACCTTCACTACCTCAGACCGTATACTTACCTATTGTGATTGGCCATATTGCTGCTAGAATATAATGAATTAGTTACAAATCACTTAGCCATTGCCTAATTCAAAGCTTGTACACCAGATTCTGATGAATATTCATTACATCCTGTGCGGTACAGAGCTCTTTACTCATTCGGGCAGAAGCAACACACTGAAATAGCCTGACTTCTATTGATAGCTCCATGAATTAAACATCAAACACTTTTCCCACATACCATTTAACCCTCTACCTAATTGGGCAGAGCACATATGGGAACTTTTATACCAAAACTCTAAATGTTTTGTAATATCCCAGTCCCAAATCCCAGACAGTAAGATATAAAGATATGTGATAAGCCTTGAAAAATGCTCTTCGCCAACAATCTCCATCCGACCTGATAGAGCTTGAGTCATTTTGCCAAGATGGACAAAAAAATGTCAAGTATAGTTCTGTGCATTTTTTTTAATACAATGGTCCTTTGTATCATCTCTTTGGGACGACTGGACAACACAAGATCAGTATCCCAGGCTGGTACTAGACTGCCTTTGCCTAAGTGCTTCTGAAATGTTGGATGGATACTCTCAGCACCTTGTTCCTTTCTTAGCTCATTGCTGTTGATTCAGCCTCATCACTAACGAGACACTCACAAGAGTTTGTTGTGTTTAAGTGGTTTTAATGAGCTCTGTTCCATTAAGAATTGTAATGTCAGTCCAAAGACAATAAACCGCAGTACAGGGAGTGCTTGTATTTGTACCAGGTCTGATTAAATATCATTAAAATAGTTTGTATTATGATGAGTGAGACTCAAACAGAACAAGTTGTTGCATCTACAGATAACGATCATGTAACCGATCTGCAATGTGTTGGGTGTTACACGCAGATACTGAATTACAGCAGCTCACACTTGGGTCATGTTTTATATACAGTATATATAAATATAGCTTAAAGGCATATGGAAAATTCCTTGATTTTACTAGCTATATAATATACCAGGTCTCAGCAGCATGTTGCAGAATGGTGCTGAGAGATGATCACTGATTGGTTAGTATGAGACACTGCACAGTCAATACTACAGAGTCTGTGTCTTCTCGAGGAGCCAAGATCTAACCCAAGTAGATAATAGTCAATTAAAGTGTGGCCAAAGCAGTGCTCGGTTACAACCCAATAAATTACAGAATGAGTTAAATTCAAATTCAAGGCAACCCATTTAGCATCACATTGATCCAAGTCTATGCTCCAACCACAGATGCTGAAGAGGCTGAAACTGTCCAATTCTACGAAGATATTCAACACGTCATAGATATAACACCAAGAAAAGATGTTACTGTCATCATAGGAGATTGGAGCTAAAGTAGGGAACCAAAGGACACCTGGAATAACTGGCAAAATTGGCCTTGGAGTACAAAATGAAGCAGGTCAGAGATTAGTAGAATTGTGTAAAGATAATTCTCTGGTCGTAGCAAACACCGTCTTCCAACAGCCTCAGAGACGACTCTACACATGGACATCACCAGATGGACAACATAGAAATCAGATTGACTATATACTTTGTAGCCAAAGATGGAGGAGCTTTATACAGTCAGCAAAAACAACACATGGAGCTGACTGAGCTTCTTATTGCAAAGTTGAAAATTAAACTGAAGAAAAGAGGGAAAACCATCAGACCCAGTAGATACAAAATAAATAATAACTTGTGAATATGCAGTGGAAGTAAAGAACATATTTAAGGGATCGACATGGAAGACAGAATGTCTTTGGACCGAAGTTTGCAATATTATCCAGGAAACAGCAACAAAGAATATCCCTAAAAGAAAGAAAAGTAAGAAGTAAAACTGGCTGTCTGATGAGGGTTTGAAAGTAGCCCAGGACAGAAGGAAAGTGAAAGGTAATGGAGATAAGAAAATATTTGTTCTACTGAATGCAGAATTCCAGAGGATAGCAAGAAAAGACAAGGAGACATTCTACAATGTGTGATGTAAAGAGATTGATGAAGATAACAGAATTGGAAAGTCAAGAGATCTCTTCAAGAAAGTTGGGAACCTAAAAGGCACCGTTCATGCCAAAAACTGAGTGACTGGCAACTACAAATGTGCAAGCCGGTTCCGCAGAGGAAGAGGCACAAGAGATCAAATTGCCAATGTCTGCTGGATAATAGAGAAAGCAACAGAGTTCCAAAAAAAACATTTATTTCTGCTTTATAGACGATTCTAAAGCCTTTGACTGTGTGGATCACAACAAAATGTGGCATGTCCTTAAAGAGATAGGAGTACCAGATCATCACATTCTCCTCCTAAAGAATCTGTATTTTGAGAACCGAATTGTTCAAGATTGGAAAAAGAGTGCGACAAGGTTGTATATTGTCACCTTATTTATTCACCTTATATGCAGAGAACATCATGCGTAAGGCTGGACTGGATGAATCCAAAGCCAGAATCAATATTGCTAGAAGAAATATCAACAACCTCAGATACTCAGATGATACTACTCTGATGGCTGAAAGTGAGAAGGACTTATTGATGAGGGTAAAAGTTGACCTGCTGCTCAATGTTAAAAAGACGAAGATCATGGCAAGCATCAATCTCACTTCCTGGCAAATAGACGGAGAAGAAGTGGAGGCAGTGACAGATTTAATTTTCCTTGGATCCAAGATCACTGCAGATGGTGAACTGTAGTCATGAAATTAAAAGACGTTTGCTTCTGGGGAGGAAAGCTATGGCAAGCTAGTAAAAGTAAAGATATTAAACTATCAACAAAGGTCCGCATAGTTCGAACTATGGTATTCCCAGTAGTAACATAGGGATGTGAGAGCTGGACCATAAAGAAGGCTGAGCGCCAGAAAATTTACGGATTTGTAAGGGTAGGGTATAACTTATATATAGTAGTGGTATAGTTAGGGATATAATAGAGGTATAGTAGTAGTATAGGTAGGCTGATAGGGGTATATTAAAGTTAAGGTCATAACATAGATATAGTAGTGGTATAGGTGGGCTGATAATAGTGGTATGGTAAAGGTAGGGTTATAACATAGATATAGTAATGGTATAGGTTGGGGTATAATAGAGATAGAGTAGTGGTATAGGTAAGGTATAAATAATAGAGGTATAATAGTAGTATAGGTAAGCTGATAATAGTGGTATGGTAAAGGTAGGGTTATAATAGAGATATGGTAGTGGTATAGGTAGGGTTATAACAGAGGTAGGGTTATGATATGACTTACTACTGTGTGTCTCGATGCTGCGATTATTTATTTCCATAATGCCAAAATGATACCCCAGTATTATCATGCTGTTATATCCCTTCCTTTCATAAGATTCATTAAAACTGTTTCAGAAATTAAGATGATTGCTGCATCTCAGCATACTGGAACCTTACAATGTTGTATATCTCAGGAATTATGTACTATAGAAATCATCAATTAGTACAATCATAACCATCCGTTAATTCTTCCTAAAAATACCCTGCTTCTTAGTGTGGTGACAGGGTCCCCCCTCTGAGTCAGTTTTCATTGCTGTGATTGAGGACTACATTCTCCACAATGCTTTGTGTTAAATGTTGTTTATCTCATATATTGAAATAAAAAACTTGTAAAGTGAAAACGACCAGTCCAACAAGCTTAACGCTTTAAACTGGCAGTGCTGGGATATGTTATATGTTAGTGATGGATTTCCACTGAGCTGCACATTTTGCAGATACATCAATAACTACTATAACACCCATGCATAGCACCACATTACACAGTGTATCTGGTCAGCAGAAGGAGCTCTGCTGCTTCTTATAACTAACCAATGTTCTGCTTATGTGTTAATTGTATCACCATTACTGGTTGCCTTTTGCTGTAAATATTGACCCCTAAAAGAGGAGTTTATTAGAATTACACAGTCACACAATTTATTATAGGATTGCCTTGACCAACACTCTATGTTTATAATATACAAGTATATATAACAGTTCAATACCTATAGGAAAACCCAACTAGAACCATGGACAGCAAATAAGCCCCTGCACAGAACATAATGCAAGGTTCCATGGATTTATTACTATTTCTTAAATTGAAGGGTTTATCAAAATGTCTTATTATTCAAAACACATCATTCACATTAAAGACCAACCATATTAGAACAAGGGAGCATCACTCACATCACAGATAAGCATCAACTGGATTAGGACAGGTTATCACATCACCCACATTATCACAGGTGAGCATCACTCGCATTAGGACAGGTGAGCAAAACACACATTATCACAGGTCAGCATCACCCATATTAGGACAGGTGAGCATCACACACATTATCACAGGTCAGCATCACCCATATTAGGATAGGTGAGCATCACCCACATTATCACAGGTGAGCATAACCCATATAAGGACAGGTGAGCATCACTCACATTATCACAGGTCAGCATCACCCCCATTCGGACAGGTGAGCATCACTCACATTAAGACAGGTAACATGACTCACATTAGGACAGGCGAGCATCACTCACATTAGGACAGGTGAGCATCACATACATTAGGACAGGTGAGCATCACACACATTAGGACAGGTGAGTATCACACACATTAGGACAGGTGAGTATCACTTAAATTAGAACAAGTGAGTATCGGTCACATTAGGACAGGTGAGCATCACATACATTAGGACAGGTGAGCATCACATACATTAGGACAGGTGAGCATCACACACATTAGGACAGGTGAGCATCACATACATTAGGACAGGTGAACATCACACACATTAGGACAGGTGAGTATCACACACATTAGGACAGGTGAGTATCACACACATTAGGACAGGTGAGTATCACTTAAATTAGAACAAGTGAGTATCGCTCACATTAGGACAGGTGAGCATCACACACATTAGGACAGGTGAGCATAACCCCCATTAAGATAGGGGAGTATCACTCACATTAGGACAGGTGAGTATCACTCATCTTAGGACAGGTGAGCATCACACACATTAGGACAGGTGAGCATCACCCCCATTAGGACAGGTGAGCATCAACCCCATTAGGACAGGTGAGCATCACCCCCATTAGGACAGGTGAGCATCACACACATTAGGACAGGTGAGCATCACTCACATTAGGACAGGTGAGTATCACTTAAATTAGAACAAGTGAGTATCGCTCACATTAGGACAGGTGAGCATCACACACATTAGGACAGGTGAGCATAACCCCCATTAAGATAGGGGAGTATCACTCACATTAGGACAGGTGAGTATCACTCATCTTAGGACAGGTAAGCATCACCCCCATTAGGACAGGTGAGCATCACCCCCATTAGGACAGGTGAGCATCAACCCCATTAGGACAGGTGAGCATCACCCCCATTAGGACAGGTGAGCATCACACACATTAGGACAGGTGAGCATCACTCACATTAGGACAGGTGAGTATCACTCATACTAGGACTGGTGAGCATCACATATTAGGACAGGGTAATGTCACCAAACCATCACAGGTTAATATCAAACACATTAAAACAAGTTCTCATCACCCCATTAGGACCGTTATAACTTAGCCCCATTTACTTGATCTTGCTCTCTAGACCAGTCATTGCCACAAACTCTTCCAATAATCTAATCCCCTGTCTGTGTCTAGTAAACATTCTCCAAGACAAGGAACGTTCTCCAAGTCATTTATTACTGAGCATTCTCTCTCTGTCCCAACTCCTGCTACAGTGTTTAAATTCACCATCCTCCCGTAAGCGAGAGATAAGACCATTATTTCCTAGATAATAATTCTACAATTAAAAAATTAATAACTGAGCAAATGTACTAAAAGAAAATGGAATGGACACTATAATAAGAAAGCTCCATAGCAGTTACACTTTATATATACAGTATGTATGTATATATATATATATATATATATATATATATATATATATATATATATATTGTAATGATTACCTTTATCTAAGTTAGTCACCTGCAAAATTGAATGAATAGAGAATGTACTGAATGCTGAAAGGAATAAACTATGTGCGTTAGATTTTAAGATCAAACATGGGGCTCCATCCTTTTGCAATGTGTTAATATTATTTTTGCCTTGTACTTAACCCCCGTACAGAGCTACTGAATATATTGGAGCATTACAAATAAAGGATAATAATAATAATAATAATAATAATTAAGAAGGATTAGACAGGAAAGAATGGGTGAGGATTAGACAAGAAATGGAAAGGAATGAAGGAGAATTAAACAGTGGGGGGTATTAATGGAGTATGAACTAAATGGTACAAGGACTGAAGGAGATTTGGACAAGGGGAAATGGCAAGAATGGAGGTGTACTGAATGGGACAAGGAATGAATAAGAATTGGATAGGGGAAATTGAATAAATGTTAGATGTACTGAATAGGGTAGATATTAAGGAGAATTGGATGGGAAAATGCAATGAATGGAGGATGTACTGAATTTGGCAAGGAAGGAAGGACAATTGGATGGGGAGATGGAATGAATGAGGATGTACCGAAAGGAGTAAGGAATGAAGGAGAATTATACAGGGACATGGAATTAATGGAGTATGGGACAAGGATTGAAGGAGAATTGGAGAGGGGAAATTGAATGAATGGAGGATGTACTGAATGAGACAAGGAATGAACAAGAACTGGATAGGGGAATTGAATTAATCTTTGATGTAGTGAATGGGGTAAGGTATTAAGGAGAATTATACAGGGAAATGGAATTAATGGAGTATGGGACAAGGATTGAAGGAGAATTGGACAGGGGAAATAGAATGAATGGTGGATGTTCTGAATGAGACAAGGAATGAACAAGAACTGGATATGGGAATTGAATTAATCTTTGATGTAGTGAATGGGGTAAGGTATTAAGGAGAATTGCACAGGGGAAATTTAATGAATGGAGGATGTACTGATGAGACAAGGAAGGAACAAGAACTGGATATGGGAATTGGATTAATCTTGTATGTAGTGAATGGGACAAGGGATTAAGGAGAATTGGACAGGGGAAATTGAATGAATGGAGGCTGTACTGAATGGGGCAAGGAATGAAAGAAAATTGTACAAGGGGAATGGAATGAATGTGTAAGTACTGCATGGGACAATGAATGGAGGAGAATTGGATGGAGGAAATGCAAAGAATGAAGAATGCACAAAATGAGGAAAGGAATGAAGGAGAATTATACATGGAAAGGAATGAGTGGGAGATGTACTGAATGTATCAAGGAACGAAGGAGGATTGGACTGAGGGGAACAGAAAAAATAAAGTGTGCACTGAATTGGGCAAAGAAAGGTGGTAATTGAACTAAACAATGGAGAATGGATTAATAAGGATAAGTCAAGCACTGCACCAGCTGAGTTATGGAGGTCTATGGGGGATCATTTACCACCTCTGTAGCGACTCTGACTCCAATCACTTTGTAACAGAGAGGTCCTGATATTCTACATAAGTTTTTATACATGAACTAAATAGTAATTTAAAATATTGTTGAATTCCTTAGTTAGACTTTATGAATGTCATGTTTTTACCATTTTTAATATATAAATATATTGTGAGTGACTTTGTCTCAATTCCGCTGCCAGTCTTAATGGCTTTTAGACTGCTAGACACCCCCACTTGCCCCAATAGTACCTACAAGAGCCATCTGCTAACAGGTGAGAGAGCTGTAAAACTAGGGCTATTGAAAAGGTGTGTAACAGAGCCCCCTGCTGGCTGAGCTCAGAATACATAATGTCCAATCACTACTGAGGTGATTGTTTGGGTGGGGGATCTATAAAGGTAGAGGACCATTTTTTATATATATATAAATATAAAATATACAATTTTGAAGAACTACACTTGAAAATAGCAATATTTTTAGAATGAAAAATTAAATAACCAATATACCTTGTATATACAGTTATGCTGAATGGCCCTCTGGATCGGGATGAAGGGGCTTTGGTACCTCAAAGAAGCTGTGAGCTATACCGTGTAGGGTCACTCAGGATGGGCAGATAGGTCAAAAAATCACAATCCACTGGTGAAGGAACTGGCACCTGCTCCAGTATCTTTTTCAAGAAAACCTTATAGATAAGCATGATCAGATGTGCCTGGCATGCTGTGGTCTGAAGGGTCACAGAGAGTCAGACACAACTGAACAACAAATGCAATGTGGTATCTACCATTTTGCTTTCTGTTAATCAACTTCCTGAGGTGGTAGGAGACTTTGAATGCAGAGGCGATATTTCTATTTATACATTGAGAGTACGGCACCTACAAATACCAGTGCTTTCATTTGTGCTAAAGGAAAGTTCATTTAACTACAAGGACACATCCCTTGATGAAGTAACAGGCAGAATCAGCTGAGAAAAGAAAATGGATACCTGAAGTAAAAAATAATTGGATACAATTAGGTACATTGCAGTCCTCCCTATTAAAAAAATAGCTTGAGACCCCACCCAGGACAGGACCCTCTAATATATAAATTATAAAGCACTTCCACTGCAATAGTTATTTTTATGTGTACTCATTTTCTCAATAAATTGAACCTTTTCTTTGTCACTTTATCTCCTCTTAACCCAACTTAACACAATATATATATATAATGGGGCACATTTGTCAAATAGTATTAACATCAGGCATCAGTGGGATATGTCGCCGTTATCAAGCACAGATATATTTTAATTCTGTACATAAAACATAGGAATTTGGGGGATTTAACTTCATTTTTATTAATCGCACTTATGCCCCACTGAATGCCAACGTAAAACATTGAAAATATGAAAAACGAAATATGTGAAAAAATAGCTTGGCAGTAGGAGGGTTAAAAGAAATTACCCCCCCTCAAAAAAATAAAATCCTGGCCTGTCAAGGTTTCTCAGAACTGATTTAGGAGCCGGGTAGGTCACATTATCTCTGGGGAATGTAGCACTTTAGTTCAGGAGACTTGAGAAATGCCATCACTGCTCATGCCGAGGAGCAGGATTTTAATTTAAAACTTTACAGTTTTATCAATCTTCTTACAGTTTTTCTTTTTAAAGGACCACTGCGATCAATTTTTAGTATTTTAAATAACTAAGTATTTTTATAAAGCAAATAAATAAAAATGAAATGTTTAAGCTTTATATACTTCAGGGTTACACTTTAGCTTTTCTCACGTCATCTTGTCTGCTAATTTCTCAGGATGGTGCGTCCTTTAGGCTAATGAGCTTTCCATTAGTCCTATTGAAAGCAATGGTAGTTTTAAATGCCACATTCCAAACCTGCAGACAGACGCTTCCAGTGTCAAGTTCCCCGTATATATATCTCAAATTCTAAAAAATAAAAAAAATTTACACTATTTATTTAGAACATGTTAAAGGAATTAAAGACTATTGACTGATCCTTCCTTCCCCTGATGGATACATAAATACACACTTATGATCCAGCTCTGAGGAAGTGATGTAACAAACACAAAATGGATTCCTATATTCATAAAAATTCTGATTTTTATCTAAAAATATGTTAATGTTCTTGGCACATACACAGGGCCGGATCTACATTTTGGAGACCCTGGGCAGTGAAGTGGAGGAGCCCATTCTGCGTGAGTATGCGAAGTATGCACAGACCCATTTTTACCTTTTCTATGCATTTAAGTTCCTTTTGCTGTTGTAACTATCTTGTTCTAGGTGGTTACCCCACGGTAGCCAGTCTATGAACTGCAGCATTTAATTTTTTTTAAAGATAGGAACCTTTTTTTTTTAAGTGGCGCCCCTCTCTGGTAAGCGCCCTTAGGCGGCTGCCTAGTTGGCCTAATGGGTAATCCGGCCATGCTCATACAGCTGCTAATGTTGTTAGTTTATTACGTACTTCACAAACAAGTGGCTTTTTCTTGAACGACAGTGGCCGTGTAAAGTAAATATAATGGGAAACCTATACCTATTGGTTGCTTTTACATTTTTTTAAAGAAATCTAATTTTCTATCTACTCTTATTACCCTTATTCTACTCTTATACAATATAATAAAAACATTTACTGACCTCTCTATACATTCCACTTTACGTCTCTCTTTATCTTATTTTTTTTTTTTTGTCCTTTATCCTTTTTTAAAAATGAATACAAAATATTGTTTTATTAAAAAATGTTAAATCCTCAAGAAAAGAGAAATGGGTCATTCTGAGTGAGATTACCATATAAATGTTGGAAGTTCCAGTAAGTGTAATCCAATGCTTATTTTACTAAAAAGGCTCAAAATAACCTACGTGAATGAGATAACCGTCACCTCCCGTCCATTTCGGCCGCTCTGAAAAGGTTAAAAAAATGCTAAAAATGTCCCACTTGTATTTAAAATACTGCACTATAGTGAGGGATTGTTATCCGTGTGAAACCCGAGCGCCGGAGGATTAGAGTCATGTCAGGGTCTGAGTGAGTGAGTGGAAAAAGAGCCCACATTGTGTTTGA
The DNA here is from genome assembly GCA_027410445.1 of Discoglossus pictus. NCBI lineage: Eukaryota > Metazoa > Chordata > Amphibia > Anura > Alytidae > Discoglossus > Discoglossus pictus. The sequence continues at coordinate 465,342,515 of CM050164.1, forward strand.
TATAAAGGATTATATGTGAGCAGGTCCCTCACCCCAAGGAACATTACTAAACACTTAAGAGGTGAGCTGAGCTTTTATTCCTCATATGGGCAATGTCTGTGTGTATTCTGGACTAAATTAGATGGAATGTTCTCTCACAAAGGCATCCATTTAACTCGTTGGGTACAAAATCTAGGAAGGCTTCAGGGAGGGTGTAGGCCGAAAGTCGCCATTTTATTATCCCACAATTATTATACCACAATAACAGGCTAATTCAGGGAATGAAGGCGCACATTGCAGCCAGCGGCGCCGTCACACATGCGAGCCTCGCAAAGCGAGGCGAAGCAGACGCGCAGCACTTAGGTTGCATTGTGAGGGACGCAACTGCGAGCCAAACATGTAACTCTAAAAACCCTAAAAACGAACAAGAAATTTAACAAATATAATAAAACACTCACACACAGCACAGGGGGAGAGCCAGGAAGCCTGGGAGTGAGGTTGCAAGTGATTTTGAGGAATATTTGTGGGTTTTCGTCAATCCAAAATCGACTAAGCAAGGGAAAAAATGGCGGACGAAAAACATAAAAAACGAGGCAGACCAAAGCCAGGCACGCGGGACTGAAAATAAAACAAACGGCCTTCCACGGGTTACACGCAAACATTCAGCAGACACACAGAGGAGAAACACACAGGGAAGGGACAGGGGGGAGATGGTGGAAAGCATCACATGGCATTCCCGAGCATAAAAATTGCAGGTTTACGAAACCTGCAATGAGCGGCCCGTACAGTAGGCGGGAGGAAAGGGCCGAAGGCGCTCATTGTGAGTCACGTGATGAGCGCCGAAGGTGCTCATCGCAGGGCTCACAATGAGCACTGTGAGCGGGAGAGGCTTGCAATGAGCACCGAAGGCGCTCAGCTTGGGGCTCACGATGAGCGCCAAAGGTGATCAGTGCAAAGCAGGAAAGTTGAAGTACACGGGGGAGAAGCTCGCAATGAGCTCCAAAGCAGCAAAATCCTCACATTGTGTGGCAAACAGCATTGCCAGCCTTACTATTTTAATCCCATCATTTTTGATGGGCAAGTAGTTAGTATATATATATATATATACTATTTACTTGCCCCTCAAAAATGACGGCATAAAAATTTGAAGCCTCGCAATGCTGTTCTTCACGGCTTCTGTCTCTCTCTTGTTCTGTGTCCTCTCCCTCTTCTCTCTCCTCTCTGCGGGCCTTGCAATGAGCGCCTTCAGCGCCAATTGCAGGCCTCCCATCACAAATAAATGGATAATGTTTTATCCCCCCCCCTCCCGTGTCTCCTCCACCATTCCTTCACCAGTGTCTCTCCACCGCTCCCCTGTGTTTCTTTCCCCCTCCCTCCAGTGTCTCTTTGCCTCCTTTCCCCACTCTCCTTCCCTGTGTCTCTTTGCCCCATTCTACCTCCCCTGTGTCTCTTCCCCCTCTCCCTCCCTTCTGTCTCTTTGCCCCACTGTCCCTCTCCTGTGTCTCTTCCCCCCCTCTCACCCCTGTGTCACTTTCCCCCTCCCTCCCTCCCCTGTGTCTCTTTCCCACCACTCCCTCCCTAGAGTCTCTTCCCCACCACTCCCTCCCTAGAGTCTCTTCCCCCACTCCCTCCCCAGTGTCTCTTTACCCCTTTCCCTCCCGTGTCTCTTTGCCCCTGTGTTTTTTCTCTTATCTCCCTCCACTGTGTCTCTTCCCCCTCCCCTCCCTCCCGTGTCACTTTCCTCCTCTCTCCCTCCCCTGTGTCTCTTTCCCCTTCTCTCCCTCCCCTGTGTCTCTTTCCCCCTTCCCTCCCCTGTCTCCCTTTGGCCCCCTCTCCCTCTGTCTCTCATTTGCCGTTTACGGGTTCGAAAACATTTGCGGGCTTAGCGGCGGTTAAACCTGTAACTTTTTTCAAGCCCGCAAGGTTTAAATCGTAAATTGCTATTGCTCAAAGCCTTGCGGGCTTGAAAAACAAGTTATGGTCTAACCGCCGGCATTTTTTTCAAACCCGTAACTCGAAAGCCGTTGGGAGGCTGTCAAAAGATGCCAAATGAATAGCAAATTAGCTTGCAACCTCACTTACGGGCTCCCTCAGGGTGAGGTTTCAAGCTAATTTGATTTTCAAATCGGCCTCCCAACAGCTTCTGTGTTACAAGCTTGAAAAAAAAATGGGGGGCCTTGCGGGTTTAATTGTCGCTACACCTCAGCAGCACGTGGCAGAATGCTACAGAGAGATGGTCACTGCTTGGTTGATATGAGACACAGCACAGCAAGTACTACAGAGTCTGTGTCTTTGTGAGCTGCTGAGGCAGACATACAGATCTTATAAGCACTTCTTAATAAAATAAAGTACATAAAGTAAATAGATTCCCAGGTATATTGTATACCCAGTAACATCCAGGAGCCTTCCATATGCCTTTAACTGGGTGACATAATGACCCTTTAACATCCCTCTTCTAATACATTATATACAGTAATATTCTCTGATTTCCTGGCATGGGCCTAAGCCGGACGGCAAAACAGCTGCAAAACATCCCTGATCCTGATAGCAGCTGCAGGGAGAACAATGGGTTAAACAGCTGCGTCCACTAATAAGACACTGGAATGAGAGGGTACGGAGGGTTATCAGAGGGCCGGCAGCATATATATATATATATATGGATAGATAGATAGATAGTTAGATAGATAGATAGATAGATAGATAGATAGATAGATAATGTATATATATATATATATATATATATATATATATATATTTGCCCACCATATATTAAACAGTCTGCACTAACACCCTCCCCATAATATAGACAGAAGCCTCATACAATGACTCAGCAGCAAAGGAGGACAAGTAGATCTTGATCAGAGCTGAAAATGGAGTCACAGGGAATACAAATATAAAGTTTTAGATATAAGTACTTTTAAGGCTTCCATGCTTCCACCTACCCATCCATGCATCTCCCCATCCATGCATCCATCTACCCACCCATCAATCATCCTTCTACCCATCCATGCATCTCCCCATCCATGCATCCATCTACCCACCCATCAATCATCCTTCTACCCATCCATGCATCTCCCCATCCATGCATCCATCTACCCACCCATCAATCATCCTTCTACCCATCCATTCATCTATCCATTTCCCCCTCTACCCATCCATCAATCCATCCACCCACCCACCCATCTATACATCTATCTATCTACCCATTTATCTATCTATCTATCTATCTATCTATCTATCTATCTATCTATCTATCTATCTATCTGTCTATCTATCTATCTATCTATCTATCTATCTATCTATCTATCTATCTATCTATCAATCTATCTATCTATCTATCTATCTATCTATCTATCTATCTATCTGACTATCTGTCTGTCTATCTATCTGTATATCTATCTATCTATCTATCTATCTATCTATCTATCTATCTATCTATCAATCTATCTATCTATCTATCTATCTATCTATCTATCTATCTATCTATCTATCTATACATACAGTGCCTTGCAAAAGTATTCACCCCCTTGACTTGTTACCTATTTTGTTACATTACAGCCTTAAGTTCAATGTTTTGTTAATCTGAATTTTATGTGATGGATCAGAACACATCTATCTATCTATCCCTCTTCTAGTGTCATCTGATAAAGTAACAAAGTTGCAAGGAAGAATTCTTGAGTGATCATAAATAAATTAGCTGTTTCCTTAGTCAGTTGTCATCAACCAGAGCAGTGTGAATGTAAAGTAGCTTTAAAGGGCCAGTGAGATTGACTAAGAGAAAAAAGTAAACGTTGATTCCTCCGTAGGACTATCGGAGGTATCCATGATATATTGGTGGAAGTTGTGTGCGAGAGAGATGCATTTACATTTCTGGAGAGCTGTAATTGCATCTACTAATGCAACTTCCTGCTTATGGGCATGGATGGTTGAAGAGATGTGCTGTCAACATCAACATTTCATAATTTCAACATAATCATTTTTAAGACACACTTTTAATTCCTTTATTCCTTTTGTCAATACCAACCCTGCTGGGAGGCGGCTGCACTTATCACCCTCCCTTTCTGTAAAGTAGTACACGCAAAAGTGAGTTTAGACATTTATGTGTGACAGCCAGAACCACAGACCAACCGTTGGCAGTGCCCAAACCCTGCCCAGTCCAACAAGCACTAACTCTATATAATCCCTGGCACTGCTCCACTTATATGAAAACTAGTTGCACAAATACATCCAGTGTAATATAATAATAATAATACATCCAGATCTCACAGAATTATTCTACAATAATGTTATTGGATTCATTGTATATTGTATCTTATCTGCCCAGAGTGCAGTACAATGACTGTATTAATGGGAAACCTGAGCAGGTAATACGTTTTTAACTTATTTATACATTAAGATGGGCTATATATATAATAAATAGTACATTTATGGTCGCAATTGAACGTCTGAAACAAGTTAAAAAAAACGTATATATATATATATATATATATATATATATATATATATATATATATACTGTATATATATACTGTATATAATAGAATGACAATAAAAATATAAGAATATGTTGATATTTTGCTTTGGGAACATTATAAGTCATGGTGGTCCTGACATGGAAGGGGTTAATAAAGAGGACATTCTTGTAGCAGTTTTATGGTTGTGCAGAATCTAAACCTCTGGCACCAGTCCCTCCACGCTGGACCCCCCAGCCCTCCATGCTGATCCCCCCTAGCCCTCCACGCTGACCCCCCAGCCCCTCCACGCTGACCCCCCAGCCCTCCATGCTCATCTCCCAGCCCCTCCATGCTGAACCTCCCCAGCCATCCATGCTGATCCCCCAGCCCCTCCACGCTGACACTCCAGCCACTCCACGCTGACCCTCCAGCCCCTCCATGCTAACCCCCCAGCCCCTCCACGCTGACCCCCCAGCCCCTCCACGCTGACCCCCCAGCCCTCCATGCTCATCTCCCAGCCCCTCCATGCTGAACCTCCCCAGCCATCCATGCTGATCCCCCAGCCCCTCCACGCTGACACTCCAGCCACTCCACGCTGACCCTCCAGCCCCTCCATGCTAACCCCCCAGCCCCTCCACGCTGACCCCCCAGCCCTCCATGCTATTTCCCAGCCCCTCCACGCTGACCTGTCCCCAGCCCCTCCAAGCTAACCTGCCCACAGTGCTCCAAGCTAACCCCCAGCCCCTCCTCGCTAACCCCCAGCGCTCCATTCTATTCCCCAGCCCCTCCACGCTGACCTGCCCCCCCAGCCCTCCACGTTAACCCCCCAGCCCCTCCACACTGACCCCCCAGCCCCTCCATGCTGACCCCTGGATTCGTCCCCAAGACCACCCTTCTTTTGTGGCATATCTTGTGAGGATAGTACACTAGGATTTATAACGATTTTATTTATTTTTGCTTTAATGACAGCAGATATTTTTCCTTTGTTCCTAACAGGATTAGCCATCTGGGATGCATACAGGTAAAATCCCTGTTCCGTTCATATGAAAGCCTGAGCATAGACAGTAAAATCAGGCTAATGAGCCCAAGGTGACAGAAGCAGAGTCTCCTAAGTTCATTTTTTTTGCTGCTAATGTTATTCGTTTCTTACAATTTCCCAAACATGCCACGTTTTTTCCAAACCACACTGGTCCTAATTAATCCTGATTAGTGCAGATGAGTTAAAGCTTACTCTATTGCATTAAAACAACAGGCTAGACAATTCTGGACCGTCCTACAAAGAAGTGTTAGGTATTTTAATTAAGTATTGATGAGTAAAAAAAATGAATGAATTATTAATTACCGGTAATCAAGTGAATATTCAGTGATTTAAAAAAGCAGCATTCAACATTAATCTTACTGTCAAAGCTCAGACTCAGATGCTATTAGTTTACATTCACTGGATGGTTAGTGACTCTGTCTAGTAGGCAGCTGCAAAAATTTTAGACACAAAGTGTACCAACACAATGATGTTTAATGGCTGTAGACTTGTGCTAAGCAGGTTTCTATTGGTAATGAGCATTTGCTGTGGGGGCAGACCATAAATCATTGTTTTTCTCCTATTATTCTTATAAACCATTAGATCTGTCTCTCAGTCAATTCCTCAATTCAATCTCTTTTTTGACATTATCAGGGTGGAGACAAACACTCTAATCTTTTAAAATGAATGTAATATTGAATATTGCTAGTACAATGCCTAATTAACATAATTCACTTTTTTTTACTAGGGGGTTACAGTGGTCATATATAACCCATCGGCATCTGCCATCCATTCTGGGTCTGTGCAGTTATCCAATTCTCTGATGGTCAGTTAGGAGACACATGAAGGTGGAAAAAAGTGCTAGAATATTCTGCTGAGCTGTGCACAGTGCAGGTGTGGTGTGTGTGTGTGTGTGGGGGGGGGGGGGGGCAGTGTAGCCACATTACAACTGGTGAGTGTAAACCTGATGTTACAATGTTGGAAAGCGAGAAAAACAGCCTTTAATGTTCAACTAACATATGAAACTCGGCAATGTTAGTGGTGCTCAGATCTGTTAATTTATCTACCCATCTATACATGCATCTATCTACCCATCTATCCATGCATCTATCTACCCATCTATCCATGCATCTATCTACCCATCTATCCATGCATCTATCTACCCATCTATCTATATGTCTATCTACCCATCTATCCATGCATCTATCTACCCTTCTATCCATGCATCTATCTGCCCCTCTATCCATGCATCTATCTGCCCATCTATCTATATGTCTATCTACCCATCTATCCATGCATCTATCTACCCATCTATCTATATGTCTATCTACCCATCTATCCATGCATCTATCTACCCATCTATCCATGCATCTATCTACCCTTCTATCCATGCATCTATCTGCCCCTCTATCCATGCATCTATCTGCCCATCTATCTATATGTCTATCTACCCTTCTATCCATGCATCTATCTGCCCATCTATCCATGCATCTATCTGCCCATCTATCTATATGTCTATCTACCCATCTATCCATGCATCTATCTGCCCATCTATCCATGCATCTATCTGCCCACCTATCCATGCATCTATCTACCCATCTATCTATATGTCTATCTACCCATCTATCCATGCATCTATCTACCATTCTATCCATGCATCTATCTGCCCATCTATCCATGCATCTATCTGCCCCTCTATCCATGCATCTATCTACCCATCTATCCATGCATATATCTGCCCATCTATCCATGCATCTATCTGCCCATCTATCCATGCATCTATCTACCCATCTATCTATATGTCTATCTACCCATCTATCCATGCATCTATCTGCCCATCTATCCATGCATCTATCTGCCCTTCTATCCATGCATATTTCTGTCCATCTATCCATGCATCTATCTGCCCATCTATCCATGCATCTATCTACACTTCTATCCATGCATCTATCTCCCCATCTATCCATGCATCTATCTACCCATCTATCCATGCATCTATCTGCCCATCTATCCATGCATCTATATACCCATCTATCCATGCATCTATCTGCCCATCTATCCATGCATCTATCTGCCCATCTATCCATGCATCTATCTACCCATCTATCCATGCATCTATCTGCCCATCTATCCATGCATCTATCTACCCATCTATCCATGCATCTATCTACCCATCTATACATACATCTATCTACCCATCTATACATGCATCTATATACCCATCTATCCATACATCTATATACCCATCTATCCATGCATCTATCTACCCATCTCTCTACTCATCTATTCGTACATCTATCTGCCCATCTATCCATGCATCTATCTACCCATATATCCATGCATCTATCTACCCATCTATACATACATCTATCTACCCATCTATACATGCATCTATATACCCATCTATCCATACATCTATATACCCATCTGTCCATGCATCTATCTACCCATCTCTCTACTCATCTATTCGTACATCAATCTACCCATCTATTTACTCATCTATACATGCCTCTATCTACATATCTATCCAAACATCTATCTACCCATCTAAATACCCATGTATACATGCATCTATCTACCAGTCTATCCATACATCTATCTACCCATTTATCCATCTTTCTATCTACCCATCTATCTATCTACTCATCTTTCCATTTATCTACCCATCTATCCATCCATCTATCTACCCATCTATCCATCCATGTACTTATCTATCCATCTATTTACCCATCTATGCATCCATCCATCCATATATCTATCTACCCATTTATCCATCCTTCTATTTATCCATCTATCTATTCATCCATCCATTTATTTACCCATCTATGCATACATCTATCTACCTATCTATCCATCCATCTACCCATCTATCCATGCATCTATCTACTCATCTATCTACCCATCTATACATGCATTTATCTAACCAACTATCTACCCATCTATCCATCTATCTACTCATCTATTAATCCATCTACCCATCTATCTATTTACCCATCTATCCAACCTTCTATCTACTCATCTACCCAGGTCTTCATCCATCTACTCATCTGGATAAAAGGAGAGAAGGATAGATAGATAGATAGACAGATAGATAGATAGATATTTTTAGAACATGCCCCCTTGAGCTGAAGCTGAGATACTGATCATGTCTTCCTCGCTAGCCCCTCCCTCACTGTGCCCCGCCCTCACTCTGTCTGTATCCAATCATTGGATGTACAAACATATCAACCAGAGCAAAGCAATGTGCATTAGTAACCATCAGAGTTCAGTAACAGTTCTTATATATAATCCAGTTAATTATCAAACACTTGTCACTAAATCAGCTGCCTTAGGCACCCTAAGAAACGATAAAATATCAGTTTATTGTGTTCTTTAGATATTCTAACCTCTAAGGATATGAAACAGCCACCCCGGGAGCGGACATTATCCTTAGCAATTCATTGTGATAAGTAGTAGCAGGGGGTAAGGGAGCAGAGCATTGTGAGATGAGATGGCAATAGTGACAGAGATGTTTAATAATGAAATAAAATGTGGCACGTTTTCATTATTATTATTAATCATATCTTATCTTACTTAACTTCTATTGATAAAGCCATTAGCTCAGATAGCAGCTTATTCACTTAAAGGGCCACTGTAGTTTAGTAAAAAATTCACATGCTTGTAACAAAACAACATTAACAGGTGTGTAAGACAGGAGCGTAAGAGCATTTTTAGAGAAAATTTAATATTTAGATGATCATGTCATAGCAGATTACATTTATGACTGCTAATCTGTCTGTAGCTTGAGGGGACACACTCTTCCATTGAGGTCTGTTATCAAATGTGCTATGGAGATAAGCAGTTTTTCAACAGAACTGAATAGAGACAGCATGTTTTTGCATTTCATGATAAATAAAGCTGCACCTCACTGACGAGGCACACCGAGGCCAAAACGTGTCTGATGTTTGCTGTTTCTCCTGTTCAGGGTAGAATTGCCTGGTATTTAGGGGCTGGATCACTCTTTTGAGTGAGACCAGACTGATATACTACAGGATATTTCTCCATGTGAAGGGCACAAGTGGCTAAAAGAGGTTGCTCTCAGAATAGGTAACCAGACCTATAGCACAAACCTACTTCAGGTATTGTCTGTTCTCAGGTTGAGCACCTCTAATTTTGTTGTTTTGTTTCATATGATAAATAACAACAGTTCCCACCACACCAGTACTACTCACCAGCCCTTGCTGTTATCACATTTACAGATGTGCTTATTGATTTATTAATAGAACTTAGCCATGGAATATCTGCACTGTCCATGTTGTTCTGTAGAGCCTGTTTATCAATCAGTTAATGTTTTACCTTATGAACGCATTTAGCCCATGGGTGTACAAATCCATATGAATCTTAGGAGCCAGCTAAAGGAGAATGCATGGACTATATATATAATATATAATAATAAAAGGTTAGGAGCCAGCCAGCCGCTGTTTAGGAGACAGTGAATGGACTTTATACAGAAATACATAATACTCGATATCTAAAAGGTTAGGAACCAGCAGGAATAGTCAGGAGCCAGTAGGAATTACATGTATTTATAGAAATACATAATATATAATGGCTAAAATGCCGGGCAGTATGATACATATATTCCTTTCTGTACCACCCTGGCGGTGCGGCGGATGTCCAGGCACTATATATATATATATATATATATTCCCTTCTGTACCACCCTGGCAGTGTGGCGGATGCCCAGGCACTATATATATATATATATATATATATATTCCCTTCTGTACCACCCTGGCAGTGCGGCGGATGCCCCACTACGTATATCTATATATATATATATATTCCCTTCTGTACCACTCTGGCGGTGCGGCGGATGCCCAGGCACTATATATATATATATATATATTCCCTTCTGTACCACCCTGGCAGTGCGGCGGATGCCCCACTACGTATATCTATATATATATATATATTCCCTTCTGTACCACTCTGGCGGTGCGGCGGATGCCCAGGCACCTATATAATATATATATATATTTCCCTTCTGTACCACCCTGGCAGTGCGGCGGATGCCCCACTACGTATATCTATATATATATATATTATTCCCTTCTGTACCACTCTGGCGGTGCTGGCGGATTGCCAGGCACTATATATATATATATATATATATTCCCTTCTGTACCACCCTGGCAAGTGCGGGCGGATGCCCACTACGTATATCTATATATAATATATAATATATATATATATTTCCCTTATGTACCACCCCAGCAATACGGCGGATGCCCCAGCCACTACTCCCCCATCCCTGGTACTCACGGGGTCTGGCTCGTGCCTCCGTGTGCGATGCGATGAGCAGCACTGACAGTCCCAGTAGCACAGCCACACCTCGGGGGGCTGCGGGGGCCATGTCTGCGGTGGTCCCAGGAGAGCTGAGCGCGCTGCCTGAGGACTCGCTATAAGAGCAGTGGAGGGGTCCTGGAGTCAGCATGACAACTACGTCAAACCTCAGCTCAGGCTCGGCGTCCCGGGGAGGTGCACCGCTGCACCAGCACACGCGCCGCCTCTAGGGGAAGGCAGGAATGCCGGCTGGCTTAACCCCTGCAGCGCTGGGACACTCTGCTCACGTAATAAGGTACATAGGACAGCAAGCTTTACATTTAGTAACTAATGTGTTAGGAAGGGAGATCTGATGACCCATCTTGCCTGCCCATTGTGTCAATCAAGTCTTGTGCTTATATCAGGCATGCTCTACCACCTGAACTGTTTATCTACTACCCTGTCTATAGTACTTTATTATTATTTTTTATATTACTATATTAATGTATAATATTATTCTTGCTATTGTTATTATTATTTTTATTATTATATTAGTGAATTATTACCTTATTATATTATTATATTAGCGGTTTATATTATTATTAATATATGTTTAGTGTATTATATTATTTTTATATTAGTGCAATATATTATTATAATTATATTATTATCATTATTGTTATATTAGTATATATTATTATATTAGTGTATTATATTGTTATTATATTTGTGCATCATTACCTTATATTAGTGTATTTTTTTATATTATATTATTATTACATATTATATTAGTGTATTATATTAGTGCATTATTACGTTATATCATTATAGTATTATTTTATTGTATTATATTAGTGTTTATATTGTTATTGTTATATTAGTGCTTTATCTTATTATTACTGTTATAATTAATGTTATATTAATGTATTATAACATTATTATATTAGTGCAGTTTAATTATTATATTATATATTAGTACATATTATTATTTTTATTATTATTATTATTATTATTATTATTATTATATTACAGTATTATATTTTATGCTGTCCTGGCCCTCCCCATTGTTGCCCTCTAATACTTCCATGTGCAGATACTCACAGTACCACAGGAGGATATATATATTATATATATATATATATATATATATATATATATAATATATAACTGATAACATGTAGCTTCAATACAAAATATGGGGAGTGGGGACATTTAACTCAGCTATGTTATTCTATGGAGCATATTCCCAGATAGTAATATATTACTGCATTTAATAATTAGAGGAGCATATAATTATAGTTATTAACTTTAGGTTTTAACCCCCCCCCCTTAATAACTATACATCAAGATATTATTATTATTATTACTATTAACTTGGTCATCATAAATGACTCTCTCTCTCTGCTGTCTCTGTGCTGCGTCTCTTTGTTCTGTCTCTCTCTGTAATGTCTCTCTGTGTCGTCTCTTGCTGTGCTGTCTCTTTCTGTGCTGTCTCTGTGCTGTGTCTCTGTTCTGTGTCTCTCTGTAGTGTCTCTCTGTGTCGTCTCTTGCTGTGCTGTCTCTTTCTGTGCTGTTTCTGTGCTGTGTCTCTGTTCTGTCTCTCTCTGTAGTGTCTCTCTGTGTCGTCTCTTGCTGTGCTGTCTCTTTCTGTGCTGTCTCTGTGCTGTGTCTCTGTTCTGTCTCTCTCTGTAGTGTCTCTATGTACGGTGTCTTTCTGTGCTGTATCTCTCTGTGTTGTCTCTCTGTACTGTACCTCTGTACTGTCTCTCTGTAATGTCTCACGGTGCTATCTCTCTATACTGTTTCTCTGTATTGTCTCTCTCTCTCTCTCTCTCTCTCTCTCTCTGTGCTGTTATCTATCTGTGCAGTGTCTCCATGTGCTGTGTCTCTCTGTGATGTATCTCTCTGTATTGCTTCTCTCTGTGATGTATCTCTCTTTACTCTCTCTCTCTCTGTGATGTGTATATCTGTATTGCCTCTCACTGTGGTGTCTCTCTCTTTGTACTGTCTCTCACTGTGCTGTCTCTCCCTCTCTCTCTTTGCTGTCTTTCTCCGTGATATGTCTCTCTGTGATGTCTCTCTCCTTGCTGTGTATCTCTTTGCTGCCCCTCTCTGTGCTCTCTTTCTGTGCTCTCTCTCTCTGTCCTGTCTCTCACTGTGATGTATCTCTCTGTACTGCCTCTCTTTATGATGTCTCTCTCTGGACTGTGTCTCTCTGTACTGCCTCTCTCTGTGATATCTCTTTTACTGTCTCACTCTGTGACGTCTCTCTCTCTGTACTGTATCTCTTCACTGCCTCCCTCTGTGCTGTCTCTCTTTGTACTGTCTCTCTCTGTGCTGTGTCACTGTGCTGTCTCTCCCTGTGCTGTGTATTTCTGTGATGCCTCTCTCTGTACTATGTATCTATGTGCTGTGTCTCTCTCTTTGTTGTGTATCTCTATACTCTTTCTGTTTAGTCTCTCTCTGTAATGTCTCTATTTACTGTGTCTTTCTGTGCTGTCTCGCCATACCATACCTCTGCGCTGTCTCTCTGTGCTTTCTCTCTCTGTACTGTCTCTCCATGCTATCTTTCTCTGTGCTGTCTCTGTGATGTATCTCTCTTTACTGTCACTCTCTATGCTGTGTATCTCTGTGCTGTGTATCTCTGTACTGCCTCTCTCTGGGGTGTCTCTCTTTGTACTGTCTCTCTCTGTGCCGTCTCATTGTGCTATCTCTCCCTCTCTTTCTTTGTCGTCTCTCTCTCTGTACCATGTATATCTGTGCTGTCTCTCTTGTGTGTGTCTCTTTGCTGTCTCTCTCTGTACTGCTCCTTTCTGTGCTTTCTCTCTATGTGATGTATCTCTCTGTACTGCCTCTCTCTGTGATCTCTCTCTCTATCTGTACTGTGTCTCTCTTTTTACTGTCTATCTTTGTGCTGTCTCATTGTGCTGTCTCTCCGTCTCTCTTTGCTGTCTCTCTGTACTGTCTCTCTTTGAGATGTCCCTCTGTGATGTATCTCTCTTTACTGTTTCTCTCTGTGCTGTGTATCTCTGTATTGCCTCTCTCTCTGAGATGTCTTTCTTCGTACTGTCTCTCTCTGTGCTATCTCCCTGTGCTATCTCTCTCTCTCTCTCTCTATCTTTGCTGTCTCTCTGTACTGTCTCTTTTTGTGCTGTCTCTCTGTGTTGTGTATCTCGGTGATGTCTCTCTCTTTGCTGTGTATCTTTGTACTGCCTCTCTCTGTGCTGTCTCTCTGCATGCTGCCTCTCTATCTGTGCTATCTCACTGTGCTGTCTCTCTCTGTGCTATGTATCTCTTTACTGTTTCTCCCTGTGCTGTGTATCTCTGTACTGCCTCTCTCTGTGTTGTCTCTCTTTGTACTGTCTATCTGTGCTGTCTCACTGTGCTGTCTCCCTGTGTTGTCTATCTTTGAGATGTCTTTCTGTGATGTATCTCTCTTTGCTGTGTACATCCTTTCTGTGTGCTGCCTCTCTCTGTGTGCTATCTGTCTCTGTGCTGTCTCTCTTTTTACTGTCTCTCTTTGTGCTCTCCCGCTGTACTGTCTTTCCCTCTTTATTTGCTGTCTCTCTGTACTGTCTCTCTTTGAGATGTCTCTCTGCATGCTGCCTCTCTCTCTCTCTCTGTGCTATCTGTCTCTGTGCTGTCTCACCGTGCTGTCTCTCCCCCTGTGATGTCTCTCTCTGTACTGTGTTTCTCTTTACTATTTCTCTCTGTGCTGTGTGTCTCTGTATTTCCTCTCTCTAGGATGTCTTTCTTTGTACTGTCTCTCTCTGTGCTGTATCACTGTGCTGTCTCTCCCTCTCTTTCTTTACTGTCTCTCTGTACTGTCTCCCTTTGTGCTGTCTCTCTGTGTTGTGTATCTTGGTGATGTCTCTCTCTTTGCTGTGTATCTTTGTACTGCCTCACTCTGTGCTGTCTGTCTGCATGCTGCCTCTCTCACTGTGCTGTCTCTCTCTGTACTGTGTATCTCCTTACTGTTTCTCTCTGTGCTGTGTATCTCTGTACTGCCTCTCTCTGTGCTATCTCAGTGTGATATCTCTCTCTCTATATCTTTGCTGTCTCTCTGTACTGTCTCTTTTTGTGCTGTCTCTGTGTTGTGTATCTTGGTGATGTCTCTCTCTTTGCAGTGTATCTTTGTACTGCCTCTCTCTGTGTTGTCTCTCTTTGTACTGTCTATCTGTGCTGTCTCACTGTGCTGTCTCCCTGTGTTGTCTCTCTTTGAGATGTCTTTCTGTGATGTATCTCTCTTTGCTGTGTACTGCCTTTCTGTGTGCTGCCTCTCTCTGTGTGCTATCTGTCTCTGTGATGTCTCTCCCAGTGTTATGTCTCTCTTTAAACTGTCTCTCTTTGTGCTCTCCCGCTGTACTGTCTCTCCCTCTCTCTTTGCTGTCTCTCTGTACTGTCTCTCTTTGAGATGTCTCTCTGTGATGTCTCTCTCTTTGCTGTGTATCTCTGTACTGCCTCTCTCTGCGCTGTCTCTCTGCGTGCTGCCCCCCTCTCTCTCTCTCTGTGCTATCTGTCTCTGTGCTGTCTCACTGTGCTGTCTCTCCCTCTGTGGTGTCTCTCTCTGTACTGTGTTTCTCTTTACTATTTCTCTCTGTGCTGTGTGTCTCTGTATTTCCTCTCTCTAGGATGTCTTTCTTTGTACTGTCTCTCTTTGTGCTGTATCACTGTGCTGTCTCTCCCTCTCTTTCTTTACTGTGTCTCTGTACTGTCTCCCTTTGTGCTGTCTCTCTGAGTTGTGTATCTTGGTGATGTCTCTCTCTTTGCTGTGTATCTTTGTACTGCCTCTCTCTGTGCTGTCTCTCTGCATGCTGCCTCTCTCACTGTGCTGTCTCTGTACTGTGTATCTCTTTACTGTTTATCTCTGTGCTGTGTATCTCTGTACTGCCTCTCTCTGTGTTGTCTCTCTTTGTACTGTCTCTATCTGTGCTACCTCATTGTGGATATGAGGAATAAAAGAGAGGGCAAGATCCAGTAGAACCCCAAGACAATGGGCCTTGGAGGTGGGAGTGATGATGGTGTTGTCAACAGTGAGAGATATTTGAGGAGTGAAAGCTGTAGTAGAGGGTGGAAAGATTAGAGTTCAGTCTTAGACATGTTGAGTTTGAGTTGACGGACAGACATCCAGGAGGATATGCTAGAGAGGCAGTTGGAAACATGAGCTAAAAGAGAGGGGGATAGATCGGGTGTAGAGAGGTAGATTTGAGTATCATCTGCATAGAGATGATACTGAAATCCAAAGGATTTTATAAGGGTGCCAAGGGAGGAAGTGTAGATGGAGAAGAGGAGGGGCCTAGGACAGAACCTTGGGGAACGCCAACAGACAGAGGGAGAGGTGAAGAAGAAGGAGATGCTAAATGTACGATCTTTAAGATAGGATGTGAATCATGAAAGAGCTGTATCCTGGATGCCAAAAGAGCGGAGAGTTTGGATAAGAAGAAACTCAGACCAGTTTCCCAGTCCCGGCTGCTGAAAAACATCCCCACAGCATGATGCTGCCACCGCCATGTTTCACTGTGGGGATGGTGTTCTTTGGGTGATGTGATGTGTTGGGTTTGCACCAGACATAGCGTTTTCTTTGATGGCTGAAAAGTTAAATTTTAGTCTCATCAGACCAGAGCACCTTCCTCCATACATTTTGGGAGTCTCCCACATGCCTTTGCGCAAACTCAAAACGTGCCATTTTGTTTTTTGCTAAATGTAATGGCTTTCTTCTGGCCACTCTGCCATAAAGCCCAACTCTATGGAGCGTACGGCTTATTGTCGTCCTATATACAGATACTCCAGTCTCTGCTGTGGAACTCTGCAGCTCCTCCAGGTTTACCTTAGGTCTCTGTGCTGCCTCTCCGATAAATGCCCTCCTTGCCCAGTCCATGAGTTTTGGTGGGCGTCCGTCTCTTGGCAGGTTTGCTGTTGTGCCATATTCCATTTGGTTATGATAGATTTGATGGTGCTCCTGGGGATCATCAAAGATTTGGATATTTTTATAACCTAACCCTGACTTGTACTTCTCAACAATATTGCCCCTTACTTGTTTGGAGAGTTCGTTGGTCTTCATGGTAGTGTTTTTTAGTGGTGCCTCTTGCTTAGGTGTTGCAGCCTCTGGGGCCTTTCAAAAAAGGTGTGTATATGTAATGACAGATCATGTGACACTTGCACACAGGTGGACATAATTTCACTAATTATGTGACTTCTGAAGGCAATTGGTGGCGCCAGAGCTTTTTATGGGCTTCATAACAAAGGGGGTGAATACATACGCACATGACAATTTTCTGTTTTCTATTTCTAAAAAATAGTTTTATGTACCGTATATATCGAGTATAAGCCGAGTTTTTCAGCCCTTTTTGTAAGGCTAAAAAGGGCCCCCTCGGCTTATACTCGAGTCACTCTCCCCCCGTGTCTCTCTAACCCCCCCCGTGTCTCCCTAACCCCCCGTGTCTCTCTACCCCCCGTGTCTCTCTACCCCCCGTGTCTCTCTAACCCCCGTGTCTCTTCCCCCCCCCCTCACATGCGCGCCACGTCATTAGCATATACCGGGTGCCGGCACCCGGTATATGCTAATGACGTGACGTCACATGCGCGCCACGTCAAGACCAGGAAGGAGCGAAGGCCGGAGCAGGAGCTTCAGATGCAGGTAAGTGAGGGGAAAGGGAGAAGGGGATATTTAGAGGGGTAGAATGAGGGGGTTAGAATGAGGGGGGGTTTAGAATGAGGGGGGTTGAGGATGAGGAGGGAGGTTGAGGAGGGGGTTGAGCATGGGGGGGTTGAGGTTGAGGAGGGAGGTTGAGGATGGGGGGTTGAGGTTGAGGAGGGAGGTTGAGGAGGGGGTTGAGGATGAGGAGGGGCTGAGGATGAGGAGGGGGGCTGAGGATGAGGAGGGAGAGCTTACAATCTACAGGTTACACAGAATAACATAGAAAGTTCTAAATTTCACTAGGATTTGAACACAAATTTTTCTGCCGTGCTGTAAATCAGGGTATAACTGCACTTTAATCCGTGTATAGTGCTCCTGTATGCTAATGTGAAGCTCAGCATACTTGATAAGGGTGGGAGAGAGGTCTAACTGGGGGGTTGGGGGTCTTTATTTTGGTCACTACAAAGACATACTATAATCCGAATTACAAATTCTTCTCCATACAGGTAGACTATACACGGATGTTGAAGTCTTGGGGTAACAATATAAACAAACATTACTTACCCACCCTCGTCTTCACAGTACAGCAGAATCTTCTTATAAATCGCTCTATACCTCAAGATCTTGGAGAGGATTATTTTGATAGAAGAGTAATTCTAATATTCTTAGGCCTCCATGCTAATCCCGTCTATCGCAATTACTGGAGGTTTAGTAATAAAGTAAATCCCGCCAGCTATGTTATTCTCCCATACTGTAAACATTGCGAGAGACGTGCTACGAGTAACTGCCGCCGGAGCCAAAAATTACTTTTCCATAGATTCTTGCACTGACAGTAGATTAAGAGATACTCTGTTACACTTTTACATCAAAAACCCTCTGCTAATAAGACACTGCCGTAACTGCAAAAAGAGATGAAGAAAATATTACTGAGGATTAAATACCACTCGCAAATGGTTATAAAACCATTCCTGAGGGCCGCAGCAGCAGTTAAAGAGATAGTACAGCACCAAAATACAATAGAAACACCTAACAGTCCAATATAAACATATGTGTAACTAAAATATATGATATTGTATTATTATGTCTCATTACACAACATAAACCCAGTACTCAAGGACTTAATACATATCAGGAAACTATGTATAATAGGAACAAATGCTCTAATACATTATCTATATATATATATATACACACACAAATTAAACACTATTACATATATATATATATATATATATATATTATATTATATAAATATAACTGTTATAAATGCATACTTAATAAGAAAAATAAATAAATAAATAAAATAATATATACCTATCAATAATATAATTTCTAAAGTTTGTGTAACGCTCCAGAGGGAGCGCATGAGCATTTTAGCAACTATATGTACGGAGCACCCAGCAGCATGGGGAGAAGGAGGGTAAAAGAGACAGGGAAAGGGCGAAAGAGACACAGGGGGAAGAGACACAAGGGAGTAAGGAGGGGGGGAAAGAGACACAGGGGATGGAGAGGGGGAAAGGGGGAAAGAGACACAGGGGAGGGAGGAGGGGGGAAGAGACACAGGGGAGGGAGGAGGAGGCATGGGACAGGTGAAAACGGGAAAGAGACAGATGGGAAAGAGACACAGGGGAGGGAGGAGGGTGAAAAAGACACAGTGGAGGAAGAGGGGGGAAAGAGACACAGGGGAGGAGGAGGGGGGAAGAGACCCAAGGAAGGGAGAGGGGGGAAGAGACACATGTAATATTATACCCTCATTTATGACAAGTAAACGACTAGTATAAATATGGTCCCTTGCCACAGTTACGCCCCTTGTTCTCACTCGTTATAATAATCATGACTTTCTCTCGTTCTATTGGTTCCTAGAGACGTTTCTCATCCATAAAGCATGTCCAGGAGAAACAGCAATCCCTAGACGTATGTTTCGGCCTCTCTTGGGCCTCGTCAGTAGGGATAACTCCCTAAGGCACAGTGAGCAAGGAGTTCAGGGTAGAATTACCTGGTATTTCAGAGCTGGATCATGCTAATGATATTGTAAATGACTGAAAAGGATTTTTTTTTAAAATAAAGAATAAAATAAATCAGTTTGTTGGAGTTGATACATATTTATGGCTAAATGTGTGATCCCTCAAAATATATCATCTGTATCACACACTTTAATGTAAACCCTATTTAATAAATAACATATAATGCTCTACTCATAAGTTGACATGTTAGGTGTCATGCTGTGTAAATACAGTAAATGTAAACACCATATGAAACACAAGTTACATCTAGCTGTAAAGTTGAGAAGAATGGAAAATTAAAACTTTAATTATAAGATAAACAAATATAAAATGTTAACAATAACTATGACATTTGTAGTCATATACATTTAAATAGCTTCATTTGGAATGTTTAAAACATTCAAAAGTTAATACAACTAATTGTACAATAAATGCAAAAGGTGACTTAAATGTATATAAAGCCCCAGGTCCTGATGGAATACATTCAATGGTACTAAGGGAACTGGGTTCTGTAATAGACAAGGATTGAGAGCTGGCTAAAAGACAGGAAGCAAAGGGTTGTGGTAAATGGAACATACTCCGTTTGGACTAATGTGGTAAGTGGGGTTCCTCAGGGTTCAGTATTAGGTCCTCTTCTTTTTAACATATTTATTAATGACTTAGAAGTAGCATTGGAAAGCATTGTCTCCATTTTTGCTGATGACACGAAGTTATGCAAGGTAAATAAATCAGAGGAATGGGCATCAAATAAATGTAAAGTTATGCATTTGGGAAGGAAAAATAGCCATGCAATTTATAATCTTAATGAAGCAAATATAGGGGTATCAGATATTAAAAGGGATTTGGGAGTGCTTGTGGATAACCAACTAGGTAACAGTGCTCAATGCCAAGCAGCAGATGCAAAGGCAAGTAAAATATTAGCATGTATTAAGAAGGGTATAGAAGCAAGGGAAGCAAATATAATTCTGTCACTATACAAATCCCTAGTTCACCCTCATTTGGAACATGTAGTACAGTTTTGGGCACCACTTCATAAAAAGGAAATTTTAGAACTGGAAAAGGGTACAGAGAAGGGCAACAAAACTAATAAGGGAATGGAGAGGCTAAGTTATGAAGAAAGACTAACCAAATTACACTTATTTTCTCTAGAAAAAAGGCATCTAAGAGGAGATATTATTACCTTATATAAATACATCCAGGGTCAGTATAAAGATTTGTATATATATATATATATATATATATATATATACATAATATATATATATACATACTGTATATTTTTTTTATTTTTTCAGTCTTTTTAACTATTTGTAATGTAAAAATGACACAATTACCGTAGTTTTTATCAATGTAATATTATATTATTATTTGAAAGTAAATATAAAACAACTGTTAAATTTCCTTAACAACTTATAAATTAATATGTATCCAAGGTTATTTATGCATAGTAAGTGTGGCTGGCTAGCAAGGATAGCAAAATTAAATGAGGAATTACTTGGATGTTTTTGATGAAAACCAGTCCTGCAAATTGATTAAGGGGAGTGTCTGCAAGTTATCCCTCAGCAGAACAGCAGATGTGTTTTCTATTTGCAATGGGACAATTGTAAAGCTATCACAGAAAAGGCTTCTTCAAAAACCTTTGGTGCATCACTTTTTATTATTTTTTTACTCTTTGAGTTAGTTTTATTTGTTTAAATCTGACTGTCATGAATCAGCCAGTGGCCATATTGTGTTTGGACAAAGTTCATGGCTCATGCTGTGGAAGAAAAGGTTTGGGGCCCACTTGTTATGGATATATTGTTATGTTGTGGTCTAGGGGATAAAGTATTATAAGTTTATCCCTTAGCATATTCCCATACCTCCCATGTTTAGGCTCACTGTAATGAGTATCCTGTGAGGGATCTAATGGCATATATTGGTTGTATGTGGGTGAAACATTGGGTGTTATATTTGTAAATATGAATGTATGTTATTCTATTAGTATGTTATTATATTGTAGAGGGGAAGCCGTTGAATACAGCCAAACCTCCTTTGTTCCCAAAGGCCTGTTAATCCCATTAGCTAAGTGTCCAGCAGAGTACTAACAATGGGGAGCTCACAGCTGGAGAGCAGACAGACAGGCACCCAGAAACAATGGGATGGCCTGAGGCTTCTCAGCCTTCATAGCATGGGCACAGGAGAACCAAGGTATGCTTTGCCCTGGAGATTCAGAGCCCAAATGAATTAGTTGGCCCCGCCTAGTGGGTGGACCTGGGGAGGAGTCTCATGGTTCCCACGTAGGGACCCTGCCTGATTTGCCAGAGGCAGTTAGGGGCTAACTAAAGGTAGACCCTCCTGGTAATGTTGTATGCCTGTTTAAAAGATGTTGTTTTCCAAATAAAGTGGTTCATAATTTTCATCAAGACTTTGTGTGCAGGTGTATTATTGACCCAGGGGTATATGCTGGTAGAGGAGATCGTTTCTGACTCCCTTCCAGGTTTCCCAGGCATACTACCAAAAGCTGGGACTTATGCTCTTGCATCTACAAAGCACCCAAACTTAGGTCTAAAACCTACAGGAGATAAAAGGACTAGGATCCTCTATACTCCATCATCATTGTAGGTTGTGACACTGACCTTTTCAAAATTACTGTCTGCGGCTAGTTTTTTTTTTTTTTTTTTTTTTCTTTTTGACGCCTTAAACAGAGCAACAATAATTTTTTTTTTGAAAATGTGTTCCATATTAATGTTTTTTTTGTAAGGTTTAAAAGATGGAACAGTGTCCTTGTACCAATATAATTGTAACTAATTGCAGTGTAATTAAAAAACTATCACACTGTGAAAAAGGAATTGTTTTAATGTATGTATGAAGTCCCCTTCTCGATCACTACCTTGTCGTGGTGAAAGGGCTTGTGTACCTCAATGAAGCTTTGAGCTATAACATGTAGGGTCACCCAAGATGGGAAGTTCATAGCAGAGAGGTCAGAAAAAATTGCAGTCCACTGGAGAAGGAACTGGGAACCCACGGCAATACTTTTGCCAAGAAAACCATATGGATGAGCACAACTTGAAACATAAATGTGCCTGACGTGCTGAGGTCCATATGGTCACTGAGAGTTGGACACGACTGAAGAACTGAACAATAACAACAATGTATGAAGTTATATGCAATGTTGTACAGGGGATGTATTTAATTAATAACATGTTAAAATTGATTGGTGGTGACTGCTGCCTAATTATTGAGTATATTTTATTTTTGTTTAACATAGAATAATAGATTTTACTGCAAATAAAAAGCAAAATGGCCATCTGGGGTGGGCAGTTTAGGTTACTTTACCCTGAGGATAGCCTTTTGCCAGACAGCCTTAAATTCCATAAATGTGTTTGAACCTATAACATGCGTGGAAGACTATGACAATTACTCTTCTTTATAAAGTAGTACATTGACCATAAGAACTATGTTTAAGTGTCAAAAGTTTAAATAAAGACCTCTTGTTCTTAAATACCTCTTTTTTGTGGATTATTTTTCTTTGTTGAACTTTAGAAAATTGTTTAAAATATTGGAAGGTAAAAGGTGTAATAATGTGTACCTTTGCTTACCTGTAATGGCAAGGCAGTGTTATTTTAACAACATTTTAAATGTAACATTTTTTAAAGTAATATTCGCTCACTTGTAATAGAGAACTTTCATTAGAGGCAACAAATCAATGAACATTTCTATTAATTAGATTAAAATTTTGACATTTTAAATCTAAAATTGTTTAAAACAATGTTCACCCCCTCTAATATTCTTTATTAGGAGATAAACATTGTTAGTGCTGTTTTATTCTTGCACTCCAGATCCGGAAACAACAGTGATTCATAATGGTAGCAATCCTACATATTCAGCGTCTGCTCTCTATTATTAATCCCAGTCATTCACCAGATCTAGAGTACAATGGTCTAATTTGCTCGCCCCTCTGGTGAACATTCACCATTAAACTGATTTAAATAAAAAAAACTGATTTAAATAAAAAACAACTGACCATAACTGACCAATCAAAATGCACGGAATATGACAGTTGCTCACCGGCACAAATCTCTACTGAGCATGCTCATTACAATATTTTTTTTAAAGTATTCTATCTTAAAAATGCAAAAAAATAAAAAAATCCCAAAAAGTCAGTGTGACTTTTTAGATCACTATTATATGAGTACTAGCGACTTGCCCGTCAAAAATGACGGCAATAACATTGGAAGCCATGGTAATGCTGTTTGGCACACAATGTTAAGCTTTTTATACTCTAAGGACCTTCGTCATTGCGAGCCTCTCCTAACGCTGAGCGCCTTAGGCGCTCATCGCGTGGCTCGCAATGAGCGCCTTCGGCTCCTCTCTATATTTTTTTGAATACTAATTAATGAATTAATTGAATAATAAACTAATATAGTTTACCTTTTTCTAATTAATATATAATTAACAATCAATAGCCTGAAGAGGTAACAATCTCTTGTTATTGTCCTGCAGCATATAATGTCCGGTTGGACTGTTGCTGGCCTGAGAAGATATTTTTATGAATGTCCCAACTGTGCATTAGAAATAGGATGCGTGCGCGAGGGCAAACCGTTGGTTTATTTGTTTAAACTGCTAATGTTGTTAGTGGCAAGTTAGGATTGTAAAATAGCGTTGTTCGTCTATGTGCTACGCAGTTCGCGAGCATTTGCCGTCCTTTGTAATAGTGTATTTTGTGCCTCGTACGTTCCCGGGTGAAAGTGGTATGCAGTTGGTGGTGTTTTGCGCAGTCCAGGGTCGTGTAGCCTCGTTTTAATTTTCTGGGCCTCCATTTTTTTTCTCGCTTAGCCGATTTTTGAGTGGCGGAACTCGGCAAAATCAACTTAAATTTGCATTCCACCTCACTCCCAGACGTCCTGGCTGTTCTCCCGTGCTGTGTGTGATGTTTTTGTTGTATTTTTATTTATCGCCTAAGTCGTACACACCACGCAAAGCGTGACGTCTCGTAGTTCGACAATTATAATATGTGATATAATGGAATATACAGGCATATCTATCTTTATATATATTTCTTTTTTGTATAAATACATCTCATAGATAGATAGATAGATAGATAGATAGATAGATGATACGTGATCACCCTTTCTCTACTCTCTTCCTAACTCAGTCTCTCCCCCTCCCTCTTTCCCCCTCTTCTTTCCTTCCACCTTTTCTCCTTCTTTCTCCACCTTTTCTCCTTCTTCCCCTTCTTTTCTCCATCTCTTTTTTCCTTTACCCTCTACTTTTCTTCCACCCTCTCCTCTCCTGCCCCCTCGCTCTTCTTTTATCCCCCTCCATCTTCTATCCTTCATCCCCCTTCTCTCCTTCCCACTCCCTTTTCTCTGCTTCCCCTCTTTTCCCTTTCCCCTCTACCTCTTCTCTCCAATCCCCTGCTCTCTTCTCTCCTTCCCTCGTCTATCTTTCCCCACTCTTCTCTCCTTTTCTCTCACTCCCCACCTCGTGAGTCCTACCTATCTTTTCCAATACATAGAAGTGTTAACATGGAGAGGGGGAAGCGAAGAGGAGTGAGAGAAAGTAGAAGGTAGAAAGTAGAAGTGGTGGCAGATGTTGCTGCCGCCAAAAAACAACTTGGGACTGGACCTCGAAGGCTTAGGCCTAAACATGCCCATGGTAGGTATGAAGGACAAGGAAACTAATATAAAGCCTATTTTGTTATATGTCTTAAGTTTGGCTGAATAAAATATGAATTATTTGGGCAAGAAACATGGAATCAGTAATAGTGGACAATTCAACAAAGCAGGGGACTAATCTAACATACTTAGAACACCGTGAAAGTCCCCCTGACAATCTTATAGGAAATTAGTATATTTCAGTCAACAACCTCAGATACACCGATGATACTACTCTGATGGCTGAAAGTGAGGAGGAACTAAAGGACTTATTGATCAGGGTAAAAGAAGAGAGTGCAAAGGTTGGCCTGCTGCTCAACGTTAAAAAGACGAAGATCATGGCAAATAGCAAATTCACTTCCTGACAAATAGACGGGGAAGCAGTGGAGGCAGTGACAGATTTTCCAGATGGTGACTATAGTCATGGTGATTGTAGTCATGAAATTAAAAGACGTTTGCTTCTGGGGAGGAAAGCAATGGCAAGCTTGGACTATCAACAAAGGTATGCATAGTTCGAACTAAGGTATTCCCAGTAGTAACATACAGATGAGAGAGCCTTACCATAAAGAAGTCTGAGTGACAGAGAATTGACGCCTTTTGAATTGTGGTGTTGGAGAAGACTGCTTAGAGTCCCTTGGACTGCAAAAAGAGACAGCAGGATTCCCTAGAAAATACTCTGATGCTGGGAAAGATTGCAGGCACAAGAAGAAGGGGACGATAGAGGCAGAGATGGATAGATGAAGTCACTGAAGCAATGAACATGAACTTGATGGAGTTCAGAGGGGCAGTGACTGAGAGAAGCACATGGTGTGCTGTGGTCCATAGAGTCACAGAGAGTCGGACGCGACTGATTGACTAAACAACAACAACAATAATATTTCAGTAGGACTGCCTCCAAGAAAGAACCTGAATGCTCATTAGGAGGAAACATATTGAGAAGAAGAACCAAGTCTCCTCCTATAGCCGTGTAGAGCCAAGACTCCTGTATTAATCTCTAGAGATCAAAGAGTGGGAGCTGAAAAATGAATTATGTTAATGTATATATGATGTAAGATGCAATGTAATACAAGGGAGATGTGTTTGACTAAACATGTTGAAAATAAATCCTGGTCAGTATTTAATTTTTTTAAATTGATTGGTGATGACCCTTGTCCTTACTGGACCTCTGTGGTATGTAATAATTAACCCCATACCATGGAGGTCTTTAAGGGACCTCCCTGGTATTTAACATTAATAATTATTACATACCACGGAGGTCCTGTAAGGACAAGGGTTGATGATAGGATATGGGGTTGTGATTGGAATGGATACATAGATGGCACAAAAAAAGTTCCCATAATTACTTGAGAGCCTTTCTGAGCAGACACTTAATAGGTTAGTGTCAAGAACCCCTTTTTTCAGTTCCTGGATCTTAGCCCATTAAAGGACAGACAGCTTGGCTCCAGCCACTCCATTGTATTGAAATTTGCTTTATCCCATTGTTGGCAGATAAACTAAGTACATCTCTGATGTGCTAAACAGGAGGTGCTGAGTCTGCAGTGAGCAGACACCTATGTTGAACTGTTATCTGTTTTGTCCCATTGTTTGCTCAGATAAGCTGATTACCTCTCCCATGTGCTAGGCAGTTGTAGATGACAAGTAGATTTATTGTTGGTGCCAACTATCAAGGTACTGCTAGACCCCATGTGGGGTCATTTCCTGTAATTGTCTGCCACACCCTCTCATTGTGTACACCCCCTCTGTATCTAACTGCTTTAAGTATTGTTGACTTTTCAAAAATAAAACAGTTTATTTCTGGAGACATATCGAAATTGTGAGTCTCTTATTTTGCTCCTGGTGCCTGTGATACTGATCCTATCTCTACCCTGCAAGTAACTTGTCCTGGTCACTACCACAGGAATGTTACTGAGACTCCTGGAAGTGCTGATTCCTTATGGAGAGACCCTGATTGTTACAGAAGTCAGATATCAGGGTGCTGGTGCAGAGATTTCAAAGACCCAAACAGTCCTTGTGGGAAGTTACCCTGTAGTCTATAGAAGGCGGCTCTGGTCAGTAATAGGCCCTACCCCCAGATCGTCACAATTGGAATGTGGGTTTAAATCATTTATGAGAAACAAATGAAACCATGCACTTAGGAATCATCACATATAATAGCTTGCATAGTGTGTAATGCTCCAGTGGGAGCGCATGCGCACTACGGAAACTATTGCATGGATTCCATACAAGCCGCACTGCACAAGCGCGCCATTAGGAGAATAGGGTAGGGGAAAGAGACACAGGGGAGGGGGGAAGAGACACAGGGAATGGGAGAGAAATGGGAGGGAGGAGGGGGGAAAGAGACACAGGGGAAGGGTGAAAGAGACACAGGGGAGGGGGAAAAGGGACATGGGGGTAGAGACACAGGGGAGGATGGATAGACATAGGGGAAGGAAGAAGGTGGGAAAGATACATGGGAGGGAGGAGAGGGGAAAGAGACACAGGGAGGGGGAAAGATACACAGGGAGGGGGAAAAGAGACACAGGAGAAACACAGAGGAGGTTGGAGGGCGGGAAAGAGACACAGGGGAGGGGAGGAAGACACAGGGGAGGTAGGAGGGGGAAAGAGACACAGGGGAAGGGGAAGATATAGGGGAGGATGGGTAGAGATATAGGATAGGGGGAAAAGAGACAGGAGAGGGGGAAGAGACAAGGGAGACAGAGACACAGGGGAGGGGGAGACAAAGGGGAAGGGAGGAGGGTGGAAGAGACACAGGGGAGGGGGCAGAGACATGGGGAAAGAGACAAAGGGGAGGGGAGAAGAGATACAGGGGGAGAGATGGGGGACACAGGGGAGGGAGAGGGGGAAGAGATACGGGACGGAGAGTGGGGGAGATACAGGGGAGGGAGAGGGGGGGAGACACAAAGTGGAGGGAGAGAGGGAGGAAAGAGACAGAGGTGGGAAAGGGTAAAAGAGACACGAGGGAGAGGGGGAAGAGACACAGGGGAAGGGGGGGGGAAACACACATCAAATATTATCCTGTCAGTTTTGACGGGCAAGTTACTAGTTCCATATAAAAGATAAAATGTAACAGTTATTTTGTATGTTTATTTGTTTGAAGTGTTTTCTAAACACGTTTCCCATTATCAAAAGACATTTTTCAGACTACAGTGGCGCTATAAAATAAAACAAACACATTTAATTAAGAAATTACAGTTGTAATTTAAGTTGTCCCATTAACATGCAGAGCACAAATACGTAGAGAAAGTCATGTGAAACAGATAATATTAACCCTACAATGCCCCGTATGTAGTATCCTTATTGAGAAGCACCAACAGCAACACACAGGTGGTTCCCATTAACAAGCTCTCTCCCAGCAGCCCGTGGACTAAAGTAAACCTGACCTCTAAACCCACCATAAAAACCAAATCACCCAGTGGCAAAACATCAAGAGACTAAAGACGTGCAGTAAGTAGGTCTGAGAATGTAACACGACACGCGGTGTAATGGAGACCAGAGGAGCACACAATAGGCACGTTGTTTACAAGATAGATAGATATAGATAGATAGATAGATAGATAGATAGATAGATAGATAGATAGATAGATAGATAGATAGATAGATAGAGAGAGAGAGATAGATAGATAGATAGATAGATAGATAGATAGATAGATAGATAGATAGATAGATAGATAGATAGATAGATAGATAGATAGATACAGAGATAGAGACATAGATAGATAGATAGATAGATAGATAGATAGATAGATAGATAGAGACATAGATAGATAGATAGAGACATAGATAGATAGATAGATAGATAGATAGATAGATAGATAGATAGATAGATGGATAGATAGATAGAGACATAGATAGATAGATAGATAGATAGATAGATAGATAGATAGATAGATAGATAGATAGATAGAGACATAGATAGATAGATAGATAGATAGATAGATAGATAGATAGATAGATAGATAGATAGATACAGAGATAGAGACATAGATAGATAGATACAGAGATAGATAGATAGATAGATAGATAGATAGATAGATAGATAGATAGATAGATTGATAGATAGATAGATAGATAGATAGCGAATCAGCTCTTAACAGTGTACCTTTAAGCACGGTATACATCTAGTAATACAGTGCCTGCAAACACAGAAGTGCACCCAACCATAATAACAAAAAAAGTGGCAGCAAACACATGACTGGAAAAAATAAAGTAGACAGTGGGAGAGGCTCGCAATGAGCGTCGAAGGCGCTCATCATGAGGCCCGCAAGTTAGAGCTGGCAAACAGCATTGTGGCAAACAGCATTGCCAGCCTTCAAATGTTATTTCCGTCATTTTTGACTGGCAAAACGCAAGTATAGTAATATTATAGGTAGGCTGATAATATTGGTTTAGCAAAGGTAAGGTTATAACAGAGATATAGCAGTGGTATAGGTAGGGATATAACATGTGGATGGTGGTGCTATAGGAAGGGTTATGATATGACATACCCTAGTATGATAATGCTGTGATATCCCTTCACCGTCTCACTGTGTCAGGAATTAAGATGATTGCTGCATCTCAGCATACTGAAACCTTACAATTCTGTATAACTCAGGAATAATTTACTGTAGACATCATCAATTAGTACAATGCATAACCATCTGCTAATCCTTCCAAAAAATATTCTGCTTTTTTTTAGCGTGGTTACAGGATCTGAATCTATCCCTCTTTGCCTGCGCATTTCTTCTGCAGCACTAACAGCTGCAGTTACAGGTGCCATCCGCCAGAGGGTGCTGTGAGTTTTCGGGCCCCATCAAGTTCCAGGGAAGGCCAAGAACTATTTTCCCCTCCGACGTGTCGCAACTTGACGGTGCTGAATCGACAGCGAGGCAATTGCTATGTTTGGCGCAGACACTCGGCCCCCCAGGGCCTCGGACGCACCTCTCATAGCTCAAAGCCTCTTCTGTCGCCGCGCCTTATGTGCCGAAATCAGCAGCGCCATCTGTCGGCCGGCGGCAGAACTGAAGCAGTCAGATTTTGCGATGATGAAGAGGGAAAGGACCCAGGGTCCCCCCTCTAAGTCAGTTTTCATTGCTGTGATTTAGGACTACATACTCCACAATGCTTTGTGTTAATTATTGTTTATCACATATATTGAGATAAAACCTTGTCTACAAGATGG
The DNA here is from genome assembly GCA_027410445.1 of Discoglossus pictus. Taxonomy (NCBI): domain Eukaryota; kingdom Metazoa; phylum Chordata; class Amphibia; order Anura; family Alytidae; genus Discoglossus; species Discoglossus pictus. Next base: position 465,372,704 of record CM050164.1, read on the forward strand.
TGCTTCAGGGTCAAGCCAAAGTCTGGCTTTACATTTCGGTCCAACCATCACTTTTCATCACCTTGTGGCAAATAATATCCAGAAGTTGGTCATCATCGCACTGAAAGTAATAATAGGATTTGTTTTTACATTTTGGACATATACCGTCTATTATAGACATACCATTGTTAATATTAATAGATATTATTAATAATAATGTGGTAATATAACAATAATATAACAATATAATAATAAATCTATATAAAAAAATCCCATACTAATTAATTTCTAATGTAAAGTTTGAGAGGACACATGTGGGGCATTGTGAACAGGGACTCGCTATCCAGACCCATTTGAGAGGTGCAAAGAAATGAAACGGAAAAAGCTAATTTCAGAGCATGAGAATGAAACTGAGAAATTAAAGATTCTGCGACCGATACAGTGAGGCCCCAGGGCTGTCAATTTTTTTATATATATATATATATATATATATATATAGATAGATAGATATACTAGTAACTTGCTCATCATAAATGATGGTACAATATAGTCTGTTATGTCTCTCAGTGCTGTCTCTCTCCATGTGCCCTCTGTCTCTCTCCCCTTCTCCCTCTGTTTCTTTCTCTCCCCCCCTCCCATCTCTCTCTCTCCCTCCCCTCTCTCTCCCCTCCCCTTTCTCTCTCTTTCCCCCCTCTATCTCTCCCTCTCTCTCTCACTCCTTCCCCTTCTCCCTCTATCTCCCCCTCTCTCTTTCTCTCCCCCTCCCATCTCTCTCTCCCCCTGTCTCCCTCCCTTCTCCCTGTCTCCCTTCTTCCTGTCTCCCTCCCCCCTGTCTCCCCCCCCGTCTCTTCCTCCCTCTCTCTCCCTACCCTTTCTCTCTCTTTCCCTCTTCTCTCTCTCCCTCCCTCTCCTCACTCCCTCCCTTCTCCCCCCCCCCCCTCTCTCTCCCTCCCTATGTGTCTCCCTCCCTCTCTCTCCCCAGGCTTACCAACGCATGCGCGATTACGTCCTAACTGAGCATGCACAATTACCCCACACTAGGCACAATAATAACGCCTGCGTGAAAAGCACCACACAGGCGTCATTCTAACAACTGTTATGGTGGATAATTGATGTTGTTTAATCGCTCAGTTGTGTCCAACTCTCCATGACCCTATGGACGCAGGTACATCTGCCAGTCACTGCCTCTCTGAGCCCCATTAAGCTCATGTTCATTGCTTCAATTATCCCATCTCCATCTCTGTCATCCTCTTCTTGTGCCTTCAATCTTTCCCAACATCAGAGTCTTCTCTAGGGAATCCTGCCGTCTCATGATTTGGACAAAATATTTGAACTTCAGCCTCATGATCAAACCTTCTAGTGAACAGATTGTCTTGATTTCCTGTAGTAGTGATTTATTGGATCTTCTTGTAGTCCAAGGGACTCTAAGCAGTTTTCCCTAGCACCATAATTCAAAGGCATCAATTCTACAGCGCTCAGACTTCTCTTTTATGGTCCACCTCTCACATCCATATGTTCTAACTATGCAGACCTTTGTTTATTGTGTAATATCTTTACTTTTTTTATAGCTTGTCCAAGCTTGCCATAGTTCTCCTCCGCCAGAATTAAACGTCTTTTAACTTCATGGCTACAGTCACCATCTACAGAGATTTTGGATCCCAGAAAAATAAAATCTGTTTCTGCCTCTACTTCTTCCCCGTCTATTTGCCAGGAAGTGAGATTGCCGTTTGCCATCCAACTTTTGCACTCTCGTCTATTACCTACATCAATAAGTCCTTTAGGTTCCTCCTCACTTTCAGCCATCAGAGTAGTATCATCAGCGCCTCTGTGGTTGGTGATATTCCTTCCAGAAATATTGATTATGGCTTTGGATTCGTCCAGTCCGCATGATGTACTCTGTATATAAGATGAATAAATAAGGAGACAATATACAACCTTGTCTCACTCCTTTTACGATCTTGAACCATTCTGTTGTCCCATGTTCGGTTCTGATCGTGGCTTCTTGATCCACATGCAGATACTTCAGGAGGAGGATGAGATGATCTGATACTCCCATCTCTTTAAGAACTTATCAAAAGCTTTAGAATAGTCTATGAAGCTGAAGTAATTGTTTTTCTGGAATTCTCGTTTTCTGTATTATCCATGGGACATTGGCAATTTGATCAACTGACCAACTTGCACATTTGGTAGTTCCTGGTCCATATATTGTTTGAGTCGAGCTTGTAGGATCTTAAGTTGCATTGCTGGCATGTGAAAAGAGTTCAATTGTTCGATAATTGGATCACTCTTTGGCACTGCCTTTTTTGGGATTGGGATGTAGGCTGACCTTTTCCAGTCTACTGGGCACTGTTGAGTTTAAAAATTTGTGTTTGCATAAGGCAAGTAACACACTCACAGCATCTTCTTGCAGAATTTTGAATAGTTCAATTGGGATTCCATCACCTCCTGCAGCCTTATTATCAGCAAGACATCCTAGGGCCCATCTCACTTCGCTCTCCAAGATGTCTGCACCAGCTCATTGGACAAACTACTGAGGCCATCACTGCTGTTAAGATCCTTCCTGTATAGATCTTCAGTGTATTCCTGCCACCTCTTCTTTATCTGATCTTCTTCTGTTAAGTCCCTACCATTTTTGTATTTTGTCACCCCCACTTTGGCATGAAAGGTGCCTTTGATATCCCCAATTTTCTTGACCTTTCCATTTTGTTATCTTTTTCTATCTCTTTACATCGCTCACTGTAGAAAATCTCCTTGTCACTTCTTTTATCCTCTGGAATTCAGTTGGACAAATCTTTTCCTATCTCCACTACCTTTCACTTTCCTTCTTTCCTGGGCTACATTCGGAGCATCATCAGACAGCAAGTTGGCCTTCTCAGATTTCTTTCTTTTAGGGATATTCTTTGTTACTGTTTCCTGTGTCTCTCTCTCTCTCCCTCTTTTTATCTCTGTCCTGTCTCTCCCTCTTTCTCTCTCTCTGTCCTGTCTCTCTGCTTGCTCTCTGTGAGCTTCTCTCTCTCTCTTAGTGCTCTCTCTCTTTGGGCTCTTTCTCTGTCTGTGTGCGCTCTTGCTCTGTTATGACACTATCACTCTGTCCTGTCTCTCTCTCTCTCTCTACCCCTCTCTCTCTGTCCTGTCTCTCTCTACCTTTTTGCTATTTGTCTCTCTCTGTACCTCTCTCTATCCTGTCTCTTTCTGTACATCCCTCTCTCTCTCTCTCTCTCTCTCTCTCTCACTCGCTCACTCTGTCCTGTCTCTTTTTGTACCTCTCTCTCCCTCTCTGTCCTGTCTCTTTCTGTACCTCTCTCTCCCTCTCTGTACATCTCTTTCTGTACCTCTCTCTCTGTGTCCTGTCTCTCTCTGTACCTCTCACCCTCTCTCTCTGTACCTCTCTCTCTCTGTCCTGTCTCTTCACCTCTCTCTCCCTCTCTGTACATCTCTTTCTGTACCTCTCTCTCTGTGTCCTGTCTTTCTCTGTACCTCTCACCCTCTCTCTCTGTACCTCTCTCTCTCTGTCCTGTCTCTTCACCTCTCTCTCCCTCTCTGTACATCTCTTTCTGTACCTCTCTCTCTGTGTCCTGTCTCTTTCTGTACCTCTCTTTCCCTCTCTGTACATCTCTTTCAGTACCTCTCTCTCTGTGTCCTGTCTCTCTCGCTCTCTGTGTCCTGTTTCTTTCTGTACCCCTCTCTCTCTCTGTGTCCTGTCTCTCTCTCTCTGTGTCTCTCTCTGTACCTCTCGCTCTCTATCTTTCTGTTCCTCTCTATCTCTCTCTGTACCCCTCTCTCTCTGTGTCCTGTCTCTCTCTGTACCTCTCGCTCTCTCCCTCTCTGTACCTCTCTCTCTCTGTCCTGTCTTTTTCTGTACCTCTCTCCCTCTCTGTACATCTCTTTCTGTACCTCTCTCTCTCTCTCTCTCTCTGTGTCCTGTCTCTCTCTGTACCTCTCGCTCTCTCTCTCTCTCTCTGTACCTCTCGCCCTCTCTCTCTCTCTCTGTACCTCTCTCTCTGTACCTCTCTCACTGTGCCCTGTCTCTCTCTGTGCCTCTTGCTCACTCTCTCTCTGTATCTCTCTCTCTGTACCTCTCTCTCTGTGTCCTGTCTCTCTCTGTACCTCTCTCTCTGTCCTGTCTTTTTCTGTACCTCTCTCTCCCTCCCTCTCTGTACATCTCTTTCTGTACCTCTTTCTCTATGTCCTGTGTAACGGATCTACTGGCACCCCGACCGGGTACCTCCGTTGATAGACGCGTCCTAGTTTGCGCCGAGGCCTACAAGCACCGCACCGGACACCAAAACCACCACAGACTCCAAGGATAGTACATCAGGAACAAGGGTTCAGTTGGTACAGCTCAAGGGAGTATGCAAAAGCATAGCAATCCCCAGTATGATATAGCGATCCCCTCAAATAACGAGACGAGGCTACGTTTTGAAGGGTCAAGAAGAACTATATTTTAATGACAGGGGATCTCCTTTTATGCAATGGTGCCCTCTGAAGGGCTACACCCACATAATTATCACAGCCAATTATATACATGGTTCAACTCCCACGTCTCCTCCCCTCAGATAACAGGTAACACAATTAAAACAGACACAATTTTAACCACATTCTGGATGTACCCCAAAAACAGGGGGTACACCTTTAAGTCCAGCACTGTTCAATATCTCTCACCCAGGGGAACACCATATTAAAAAATGGCATGAATCAGACCAGGGGTTCAAAAGTTAGTAAAAGTATGTTTTTCACATAACACACAGATATGTCACATATCCCCACACAATACATCATATAGGACAATAGGTGTGGTCACCACTCCCTGAGGCAACTTGATATAATCAGACAATGATTAAATCAGCCTTCTTTGTTCTTATCTGAGAATGAATAGACGTTCTTATCTGTAACAGGATTATCTATTAGCCTAGTAGCTTTGATATTCTGAGCCAATATATTCTGTAGAACATAAAACAACATATCTACAGTACAGCAATGTGATCATATTTTAACCAAGAATTAAATAATCATAAAACAGGGTAAAACAGTGATGAGTTTCGTTACAGCTGGGGTCTGAGCGCATAAAACTACCGAATAGCGCTCAGATCATCTTCACACAGTTCAATTGCCATGTAGCTAAAGTCTTTCCCATAGTCTTTCATTATATGAATGGGCTCCATGGCATAGCTTTCTGTGGTATCATGGTTCACACAGGGCAAGTACCGAATGACCCCCCTGTATGTAAAGGGCCAGAATGAGTGACATACACTCTGGTATGGCTGAATACTGTGTTTGAAGGTCAATATGTACCAGGGCCATAGTCGCAGGGCAGGAGGCTGGCAAACAGTCCTCTCCAGACAAAGTGGCGAAGGGCACTTCGTCACACTCCCCTTTGGGGGGAAGTCTAACCAGGCACCTGATCTTCTGCCGGTCAGTGCCTCCGTTAGACGATCCACCAACCCACAATAAACCAGTGCTAGAGCAGCCCCCCCCACAACAACAAAGTGCAAGAGCAGCCCACCCACAACAAACAGTTACGGCACCTGGATGTTTCGCTGTGGTGATGAGGCAACACGCTGAGGGGACTTGAGGGGCAGAGGCCAGCGGAACTCTGCCCTGATGCCAGCTCTTCTGCTGGCATAACCTGCAGGACATCCTGCTCCCCTCCTCCGGTTGTCCCAGTGAGGGTAGTTGGGGATCTGTACAGGCTGTGGGCGCAGAGACCACGGTCCCATCTGCGCCGTCTGGGAGATTGGTGTCTCCCTTGTCAGGGTAAACTGTCGCTGGGGAGGAAGGACGACACCTTCTGCCCCTGTGGTTCACACTGCCTGCTGGGGGAAGGACGACACCTTCTGCCCCCTGGGGTTCACACTGCCGCTGGGGGGGAAGGACGACACCTTCCGCCCCCTGGGGTTCACACTGCTGCTGGGGGGGAAGGACGACACCTTCCGCCCCCTGTGGTTCACACTGCCGCTGGGGGGAAGGATGACACCTTCTGCCCCCTGGGGTTCACACTGCCGCTGGGGGGAAAGGACAACACCTTCTGCCCCCTGGGGTTCACACTGCCGCTGGGGGGGAAGGACGACACCTTCTGCCCCCTGGGGTTCCTTTCTGTCTGCATCCCTGTAGTCCGCGGCCTCCTCCTCATCCTCATCATGGAACGCTGTCCGAAAACTAGCCGGTTCCATCCTGCTGTAGCCAGGGGCGCTGTACGGATACTAGCGTTGCCCTCAATTTGTAACTCCAAACGTTACCGGTGTCTCTGTGCTGCTTTTCCTCTTACTAGGACGCCATCCCACCACTGCCACCAATGTAACGGATCTCCTGGCACCACGACCGGGTACCTCCGTTGATAGACGCGTCATAGTTTGCGCCGAGGCCTACAAGCACCGCACCAGACACCACACTACCACAGACTCCACAACCGCCGTAGCTTAACTGGAGCCGCGCCGTCTTTCTTCCACCCTGTATGAATCTCCAGCATCCAGGATCGTGTGGAGAAGACCTCTCCTCTGAGGAGAGCACATCAGGAACAAGCGTTCAGTTGGTAAGCTCAAGGGAGTATGCAAAAGCATAGCAATCCCCAGTATGATATAGCGATCCCCTCAAATAACGAGACGAGGCTACGTTTTGAAGGGTCAAGAAGAACTATATTTTAATGACAGGGGATCTCCTTTTATGCAATGGTGCCCTCTGAAGGGCTACACCCACATAATTATCACAGCCAATTTATACATGGTTCAACCCCCACGTCTCCTCCCCTCAGATAACAGGTAACACAATTAAAACAGACACAATTTTAACCACATTCTGGATGTACCCCAAAAACAGGGGGTACACCTTTAAGTCCAGCACTGTTCAATATCTCTCACCCAGGGGAACACCATATTAAAAAATGGCATGAATCAGACCAGGGGTTCAAAAGTTAGTAAAAGTATGTTTTTCACATAACACACAGATATGTCACATATCCCCACACAATACACATATAGGACAATAGGTGTGGTCACCCCTCCTGAGGCAACTTGATATAATCAGACAATGATTAAATCAGCCTTCTTTGTTCTTATCTGAGAATGAATAGATGTTCTTATCTGTAACAGGATTATCTATTAGCCTAGTAGCTTTGATATTCTGAGCCAATATATTCTGTAGAACATAAAACAACATATCTACAGTACAGCAATGTGATCATATTTTAACCAAGAATTAAATAATCATAAACAGGGTAAAACAGTGATGAGTTCCGTTACAGCTGGGGTCTGAGCGCATAAAACTACCGAATAGATCCTCTTCACACAGTTCAATTGCCATGTAGCTAAAGTCTCCATGGCATAGCTTTCTGTGGTATCATGGTTCACACAGGGCAAGTACCGAATGACCCCCCTGTATTTAAAGGGCCAGAATGAGTGACATACACTCTGGTATGGCCGAATACTGTGTTTGAAGGTCAATATGTACCAGGGCCATAGTCGCAGGGCAGGAGGCTGGCAAACAGTCCTCTCCAAGACAAAGTGGCGAAGGGCACTTCGTCACATCCTGTCTCTCTCTGTACCTCTCGCTCTCTCTCTGTACCTCTCTCTATACCTCTCTGTGTGTCCTGTCTCTCTCTGTACCTCTCGCCCTCTCTCTCTCTCTGTACCTCTCTCTCTGTACCTCTCTCACTGTGTCCTGTCTCTCTCTGTACCTCTCGCTCTCCCTCTCTGTATCTCTTTCTCTGTACCTCTCTCTCTGTACCTCTCTCTCTGTATCCTGTCTCTCTCTGTGCCTCTCTCTCTGTAACTCTCTCTCTCTCTCTGTCCTGTCTTTTTCTGTACCTCTCTCTCCCTCCCTCTCTGTACATCTCTTTCTGTACCTCTTTCTCTATGTCCTGTCTCTCTCTCTGTACCTCTCGCTCTCTCTCTGTACCTCTCGCTCTCTCTATCTCTGTACCTCTCTCTCTCTCTCGCTGTGTCCTGTCTATCTCTGTACCTCTCGCTCTCGCTCTGTACCTCGCTCTCTCTATCTCTGTACCTCTCGCTTTCTCTATCTCTGTACCTCTCGCTCTCTCTATCTCTGTACCTCTCGCTCTCTCTTTCTCTGTACCTCTCCCTCTCTCTATTTCTGTACCTCTCGCTCTATCTCTCTCTGCACTCACACACACACAGGATCTAGTCACATTATTATGTACCATCGACTTACTTTTGACGTCAGCATCGTAGCCAATGAAAT
>CM050164.1:465445631-465523318 GCA_027410445.1 Discoglossus pictus
CACTGTCAGTATCCTCCAGTCTCTCTCACTCCTCCTGTCACACACTGTCAGTATACCTCCAGTCTCTCTCACTACTCTCTGTCACACACTGTCAGTATCCTCCGGTCTCTCTCACTCCCTCCTGTCACACACTGTCAGTATCCTCCAGTCTCTCTCACTCTCCTGTCACACACTGTCAGTATCCTCCAGTCTCTCTCACCCTCTCCTGTCACACACTGTCAGTATCCTCCAGTCTCTCTCACTCCTCCTGTCACACACTGTCAGTATCCTCCAGTCTCTCCTCACTCCCTCCTGTCACACACTGTCAGTATCCTCCAGTCTCTCTCACTCCCTCCTGTCACACACTGTCAGTATCCTCCAGTCTCTCTCACTCCCTCCTGTCACACACTGTCAGTATCCTCCAGTCTCTCTCACTCCCTCCTGTCACACACTGTCAGTATCCTCCAGTCTCTCTCACACCTCCTAGTCACACACTGTCAGTATCCTCCAGTCTCTCTCACTCCCTCCTGTCACACACTGTCAGTATCCTCCAGTCTCTCTCACTCCCTCCTGTCACACACTGTCAGTATCCTCCAGTCTCTCTCACTCCCTCCTGTCACACACTGTCAGTATCCTCCAGTCTCTCTCACTCCCTCCTGTCACACACTGTCAGTATCCTCCAGTCTCTCTCACACACTCCTGTCACACACTGTCAGTATCCTCCAGTCTCTCTCACTCCTCCTGTCACACACTGTCAGTATCCTCCAGTCTCTCTCACTCCCTCCTGTCACACACTGTCAGTATCCTCCAGTCTCTCTCACTCCCTCCTGTCACACACTGTCAGTATCCTCCAGTCTCTCTCACTCCTCCTGTCACACACTGTCAGTATCCTCCAGTCTCTCTCACTCCATCCTGTCACACAGCTGTCCAGTATCCTCCAGTCTCTCTCACTCCCTCCTGTCACACGCTGTCAGTATCCTCCAGTCTCTCTCACTCTCCTATCACACACTGTCAGTATCCTCCAGTCTCTCTCACTCCCTCCTGTCACACACTGTCAGTATCCTCCAGTCTCTCTCAACTCCCTCCTGTCACACACTGTCAGTATCCTCCAGTCTCTCTCACTCCTCCTGTCACACACTGTCAGTATCCTCCAGTCTCTCTCACTCCTCCTGTCACACGCTGTCAGTATCCTCCAGTCTCCTCACTCCCTCCTGTCACACAGCTGTCAGTATCCTCCAGTCTCTCTCACTCCTCCTGTCACACACTGTCAGTATCCTCCAGTCTCTCTCACTCCTCCTGTCACACACTGTCAGTATCCTCCAGTCTCTCACTCCCTCCTGTCACACACTGTCAGTATCCTCAGTCTCTCTCACTCCCTCCTGTCACACTGTCAGTATCCTCCAGTCTCTCTCACTCTCCTCACACACTGTCAGTATCCTCCAGTCTCTCTCACTCCCTCCTGTCACACACTGTCAGTATCCTCCAGTCTCTCTCACTCCCTCCTGTCACACACTGTCAGTATCCTCCAGTCTCTCTCACTCCCTCCTGTCACACACTGTCAGTATCCTCCAGTCTCTCTCACTCCCTCCTGTCACACACTGTCAGTATCCTCCAGTCTCTCTCACTCCCTCCTGTCTCTCTCACTCCCTCCTGTCACACACTGTCAGTATCCTCCAGTCTCTCTCACTCTCCTGTCACACACTGTCAGTATCCTCCAGTCTCTCTCACTCCCTCCTGTCACACTGTCAGTATCCTCCAGTCTCTCTCACTCCTCCTGTCACACACTGTCAGTATCCTCCAGTCTCTCTCACTCCCTCCTGTCACACACAGTCAGTATCCTCCAGTCTCTCTCACTCCCTCCTGTCACACACTGTCAGTATCCTCCAGTCTCTCTCACACTCTCCTGTCACACTCTGTCAGTATCCTCCAGTCTCTCTCACTCCCTCCTGTCACACACTGTCAGTATCCTCCAGTCTCTCACTCCCTCCTGTCACACACTGTCAGTATCCTCCAGTCTCTCTCACTCCTCCTGTCACACACTGTCAGTATCCTCCAGTCTCTCTCACTCCCTCCTGTCACACACTGTCAGTATCCTCCAGTCTCTCTCACTCCCTCCTGTCACACACTGTCAGTATCCTCCAGTCTCTCTCACTCCTCCTGTCACACACTGTCAGTATCCTCCAGTCTCTCTCACTCCCTCCAGTCACACACTGTCAGTATCCTCCAGTCTCTCTCACTCCCTCCTGTCACACACTGTCAGTATCCTCCAGTCTCTCTCACTCCCTCCTGTCACACACTGTCAGTATCCTCCAGTCTCTCTCACTCCCTCCTGTCACACTCTGTCAGTATCCTCCAGTCTCTCTCACTCCCTCCTGTCACACACTGTCAGTATCCTCCAGTCTCTCTCACTCCCTCCTGTCACACAGCTGTCAGTATCCTCCAGTCTCTCTCACTCCCTCCTGTCACACTCTGTCAGTATCCTCCAGTCTCTCTCACTCCCCTCCTGTCACACACTGTCAGTATCCTCCAGTCTCCTCTCACTCCCTCCTGTCACACAGCTGTAGTATCCTCCAGTCTCTCACTCCCTCCTGTCACGACACTGTCAGTATCCTCCAGTCTCCTCTCACTCCTTCCTGTCACACACTGTCAGTATCCTCCAGTCTCTCTCAACACCCTCCTGTCACACACTGTCCAGTATCCTCCAGTCTCTCTCACTCCCTCCTGTCACACCACTGTCAGTATCCTCCAGTCTCTCTCACTCTCTCCTGTCACACACTGTCAGTATCCTCAGTCTTTCCCTCCTGTCACACTCTGTCAGTATCCTCAGTCTCTCACTCCCTCCTGTCACACACTGTCAGTATCCTCCAGTCTCTCTCTCACTCCCTCCTGTCACACACTGTCAGTATCCTCCAGTCTCTCTCACTCCCTCCTGTCACACACTGTCAGTATCCTCCAGTCTCTCTCACTCCCTCCTGTCACACACTGTCAGTATCCTCCAGTCTCTCTCACTCCCTCCTGTCACACACTGTCAGTATCCTCCAGTCTCTCTCACTCCCTCCTGTCACACACTGTCAGTATCCTCCAGTCTCTCTCACTCCCTCCTGTCACACGCTGTCAGTATCCTCCAGTCTCTCTCACTCCCTCCTGTCACACACTGTCAGTATCCTCCAGTCTCTCTCACTCCCTCCTGTCACACACTGTCAGTATCCTCCGTCTCTCTCACTCCTCCTGTCACACACTGTCAGTATCCTCCAGTCTCTCTCACTCCCTCCTGTCACACACTGTCAGTATCCTCCAGTCTCTCTCACACTCTCCTGTCACACACTGTCAGTATCCTCCAGTCTCTCTCACTCCCTCCTGTCACACACTGTCAGTATCCTCCAGTCTCTCTCACTCCATCCTGTCACACACTGTCAGTATCCTCCAGTCTCTCTCACTCCCTCCTGTCACACACTGTCAGTATCCTCCAGTCTCTCTCACTCCCTCCTGTCACACACTGTCAGTATCCTCAGTCTCTCTCACTCCCTCCTGTCACACACTGTCAGTATCCTCCAGTCTCTCTCACACCCTCCTGTCACACGCTGTCAGTATTCCTCCAGACTCTCTCACTCCCTCCTGTCACACACTGTCAGTATCCTCCAGTCTCTCTCTCTCCCTCCTGTCACACACTGTCAGTATCCTCCAGTCTCTCTCACTCTCTCCTGTCACACACTGTCAGTATCCTCCAGTCTCTCTCACTCCCTCCTGTCACACACTGTCAGTATCCTCCAGTCTCTCTCACTCCCTCCTGTCACACACTGTCAGTATCCTCCAGTCTCTCTAACTCCCTCCTGTCACACACTGTCAGTATCTCTCCAGTCTCTCTCACTCCCTCCTGTCACACACTGTCAGTATCCTCCAGTCTCTCTCACTCCCTCCTGTCACACACTGTCAGTATCCTCTAGTCTCTCTACTCCCTCCTGTCACACACTGTCAGTATCCTCCAGTCTCTCTCACTCCCTCCTGTCACACACTGTCAGTATCCTCCAGTCTCTCTCACTCCCTCCTGTCACACACTGTCAGTATCCTCCGGTCTCTCTCACTCCCTCCTGTCACACACTGTCAGTATCCTCCAGTCTCTCTCACTCCCTCCTGTCACACACTTGTCAGTATCCTCCAGTCTCTCTCACTCCCTCCTGTCACACACTGTCAGTATCCTCCAGTCTCTCTCACTCTCCTATCACACACTGTCAGTATCCTCCAGTCTCTCTAACTCTCCTGTCACACACTGTCAGTATCCTCCAGTCTCTCTCACTCTCCTGTCACACACTGTCAGTATCCTCCAGTCTCTCCACACACTCCCTGTCACACCTGTCAGTATCCTCCAGTCTCTCTCACCTCCCTCTGTCACACACTGTCAGTATCCTCCAGTCTCTCTCACTCCCTCCTGTCACACACTGTCAGTATCCTCCAGTCTCTCTCACTCCCTCCTGTCACACACTGTCAGTATCCTCCAGTCTCTCTCACTCTCCTCCTGTCACACACTGTCAGTATCCTCCAGTCTCTCTCACTCCCTCCTGTCACACACTGTCAGTATCCTCCAGTCTCTCTCACTCCCTCCTGTCACACACTGTCAGTATCCTCCAGTCTCTCTCACTCCCTCCTGTCACACACTGTCAGTATCCTCCAGTCTCTCTCACTCCCTCCTGTCACACACTGTCAGTATCCTCCAGTCTCTCTCACACTCCTCCTGTCACACACTGTCAGTATCCTCCAGTCTCTCTCACTCCCTCCTGTCACACACTGTCAGTATCCTCCAGTCTCTCTCACTCCCTCCTGTCACACACTGTCAGTATCCTCCAGTCTCTCTCACTCCCTCCTGTCACACACTGTCAGTATCCTCCAGTCTCTCTCACTCCCTCTGTCACACACTGTCAGTATCCTCCAGTCTCTCTCACACTCCTCCTGTCACACACTGTCAGTATCCTCCAGTCTCTCTCACTCCCTCCTGTCACACACTGTCAGTATCCTCCAGTCTCTCTCACTCCCTCCTGTCACACACTGTCAGTATCCTCCAGTCTCTCTCACTCCCTCCTGTCACACCTGTCAGTATCCTCCAGTCTCTCTCACTCCCTCCTGTCACACACTGTCAGTATCCTCCAGTCTCTCTCACTCCCTCCTGTCACACACTGTCAGTATCCTCCAGTCTCTCTCACTCCCTCCTGTCACACACTGTCAGTATCCTCCAGTCTCTCTCACTCCCTCCTGTCACACACTGTCAGTATCCTCCAGTCTCTCTCACTCCTCCTGTCACACACTGTCAGTATCCTCCAGTCTCTCTCACTCCCTCCTGTCACACACTGTCAGTATCCTCCAGTCTCTCTCACTCCCTCCTGTCACACACTGTCAGTATCCTCCAGTCTCTCTCACTCTCTCCTGTCACACACTGTCAGTATCCTCCAGTCTCTCTCCACTCCATCCTGTCACACACTGTCAGTATCCTCCAGTCTCTCTCACTCCCTCCTGTCACACACTGTCAGTATCCTCCAGTCTCTCTCTCACTCCCTCCTGTCACACGCCTGTCAGTATCCTCAGTCTCTCTCACTCCCTCCTGTCACACACAGTCCAGTATCCTCCAGTCTCTCTCACTCCCATCCTGTCACACACTGTCAGTATCCTCCAGTCTCTCTCACTCCCTCCTGTCACACACTGTCAGTATCCTCCAGTCTCTCAACACTCCCTCCTGTCACACAGCTGTCAGTATCTCCAGTCTCTCTCACTCCCTCCTGTCACACACACTGTCAGTATCCTCCAGTCTCTCTCACTCCATCCTGTCACACACTGTCAGTATCCTCCAGTCTCTCTCACTCCCTCCTGTCACACACGGTCAGTATCCTCCAGTCTCTCTCACTCCCTCCTGTCACAAACTGTCAGTATCCTCCAGTCTCTCTCACTCCCTCCTGTCACACACTGTCAGTATCCTCCAGTCTCTCTCACTCCCTCCTGTCACACACTGTCAGTATCCTCCAGTCTCTCTCACTCCCTCCTGTCACACACTGTCAGTATCCTCCAGTCTCTCTCACACCCTCCTGTCACACACTGTCAGTATCCTCCAGGTCTCTCTCACTCTCTCCTGTCACACACTGTCAGTATCCTCCAGTCTCTCTCACTCCCTCCTGTCACACACTGTCAGTATCCTCCAGTCTCTCTCACTCCCTCCTGTCACACACTGTCAGTATCCTCCAGTCTCCAACACTCCCTCCTGTCACACACTGTCAGTATCCTCCAGTCTCTCTCACTCCCTCCTGTCACACACTGTCAGTATCCTCCAGTCTCTCTAACTCCTCCTGTCACACACTGTCAGTATCCTCCAGTCTCTCTCACTCTCTCCCTGTCACACACTGTCAGTATCCTCCAGTCTCTCTCACTCCCTCCTGTCACACACTGTCAGTATCCTCTAGTCTCTCTCACTCCCTCCTGTCACACACTGTCAGTATCCTCCAGTCTCTCTCACTCCCTCCTGTCACACACTGTCAGTATCCTCCAGTCTCTCTCACACCCTCCTGTCACACACTGTCAGTATCCTCCCGTCTCTCTCACTCTCCTCCTGTCACACACTGTCAGTATCCTCCAGTCTCTCTCACACCCTCCTGTCACACACTGTCAGTATCCTCCAGTCTCTCTCACTCCTCCTGTCCACACTGTCAGTATCCTCCAGTCTCTCTCACTCTCCTATCACACACTGTCAGTATCCTCCAGTCTCTCTCACTCCCTCCTGTCACACGCTGTCAGTATTCCTCCAGTCTCCACACTCCCTCCTGTCACACACTGTCAGTATCCTCCAGTCTCTCTCACTCCCTCCTGTCACACACTGTCAGTATCCTCCAGTCTCTCTCCCTCCCCTCCTGTCACACACTGTCAGTATCCTCCAGTCTCTCTCACTCTCCTATCACACACTGTCAGTATCCTCCAGTCTCTCTCACTCCCTCCTGTCACACACTGTCAGTATCCTCCAGTCTCTCTCACTCCCTTCTATCACACGCTGTCAGTATCCTCCAGTCTCTCTCACTCCCTCCTGTCACACACTGTCAGTATCCTCCAGTCTCTCTCACTCTCCTGTCACACACTGTCAGTATCCTCCAGTCTCTCTCACACTCTCCTGTCACACACTGTCAGTATCCTCCAGTCTCTCTCACACTCTCCTGTCACACACTGTCAGTATCCTCCAGTCTCTCTCACTCCCTCCTGTCACACACTGTCAGTATCCTCCAGTCTCTCTCACTCCCTCCTGTCACACACTGTCAGTATCCTCCAGTCTCTCTCACACTCTCCTATCACACACTGTCAGTATCCTCCAGTCTCTCTCACTCCCTCCTGTCACACACTGTCAGTATCCTCCAGTCTCTCTCACTCCCTCCTGTCACACACTGTCAGTATCCTCTAGTCTCTCTCACTCCCTCCTGTCACACACTGTCAGTATCCTCCAGTCTCTCTCACTCCCTCCTGTCACACACTGTCAGTATCCTCCAGTCTCTCTCACACCCTCCTGTCACACACTGTCAGTATCCTCCGGTCTCTCTCACTCTCTCCTGTCACACACTGTCAGTATCCTCCAGTCTCTCTCACACCCTCCTGTCACACACTGTCAGTATCCTCCAGTCTCTCTCACTCCCTCCTGTCACACACTGTCAGTATCCTCCAGTCTCCAACACTCCCTCCTGTCACACACTGTCAGTATCCTCCAGTCTCTCTCACTCCCTCCTGTCACACGCTATCAGTATCCTCCAGTCTCTCTCACTCTCCTATCACACACTGTCAGTATCCTCCAGTCTCTCTCACTCCCTCCTGTCACACGCTGTCAGTATCCTCCAGTCTCTCTCACTCCCTCCTGTCACACACTGTCAGTATCCTCCAGTCTCTCTCACTCTCCTATCACACACTGTCAGTATCCTCCAGTCTCTCTCACTCCCTCCTGTCACACGCTGTCAGTATCCTCCAGTCTCTCTCACTCCCTCCTGTCACACACAGTCAGTATCCTCCAGTCTCTCTCACTCCATCTGTCACACACTGTCAGTATCCTCCAGTCTCCCTCACTCCCTCCTGTCACACACTGTCAGTATCCTCCAGTCTCCAACACTCCCTCCTGTCACACGCTGTCAGTATCCTCCCAGTCTCTCTCACTCTCCTATCACACACTGTCAGTATCCTCCAGTCTCTCTCACTCCCTCCTGTCACACACTGTCAGTATCCTCAGTCTCCAAAACTCCCTCCTGTCACACACTGTCAGTATCCTCCAGTCTCTCTCACTCCCTCCTGTCACACGCTATCAGTATCCTCCCAGTTTCTCTCACTCTCCTATCACACACTGTCAGTATCCTCCAGTCTCTCCTCACTCCCTCCTGTCACACGCTGTCAGTATCCTCCAGTCTCTCTCACTCCCTCCTGTCACACACGGTCAGTATCCTCCAGTCTCTCTCACTCTCCTATCACACACTGTCAGTATCCTCCAGTCTCTCTCACTCCCTCCTGTCACACGCTGTCAGTATCCTCCAGTCTCTCTCACTCCCTCCTGTCACACACAGTCAGTATCCTCCAGTCTCTCTCACTCCATCCTGTCACACACTGTCAGTATCCTCCAGTCTCCCTCACTCCCTCCTGTCACACACTGTCAGTATCCTCCACTCTCACTCCCTCCTGTCACACACTGTCAGTATCCTCCAGTCTCTCTCACTCACTCCTGTCACACACTGTCAGTATCCTCCAGTCTCTCTAACTCTCCTGTCACACACTGTCAGTATCCTCCAGTCTCTCTCACTCTCCTGTCACACACTGTCAGTATCCTCCAGTC
Source organism: Discoglossus pictus (assembly GCA_027410445.1). NCBI lineage: Eukaryota > Metazoa > Chordata > Amphibia > Anura > Alytidae > Discoglossus > Discoglossus pictus. Next base: position 465,454,438 of record CM050164.1, read on the forward strand.
TCTCTCACACTCTCCTGTCACACACTGTCAGTATCCTCCAGTCTCTCTCACACTCTCCTGTCACACACTGTCAGTATCCTCCAGTCTCTCTCACTCCCTCCTGTCACACACTGTCAGTATCCTCCAGTCTCTCTCACTCCCTCCTGTCACACACTGTCAGTATCCTCCAGTCTCTCTCACACTCTCCTGTCACACACGGTCAGTATCCTCCAGTCTCTCTCACTCCCTCCTGTCACACACTGTCAGTATCCTCCAGTCTCTCTCACTCCCTCCTGTCACACACTGTCAGTATCCTCCAGTCTCTCTCACTCCCTCCTGTCACACACTGTCAGTATCCTCCAGTCTCTCACTCCCTCCTGTCACACACTGTCAGTATCCTCCAGTCTCTCACTCCCTCCTGTCACACACTGTCAGTATCCTCCAGTCTCTCTAACTCCCTCCTGTCACACACTGTCAGTATCCTCCAGTCTCTCTCACTCTCTCCTGTCACACACTGTCAGTATCCTCCAGTCTCTCTCACTCCCTCCTGTCACACACTGTCAGTATCCTCTAGTCTCTCTCACTCCCTCCTGTCACACACTGTCAGTATCCTCCAGTCTCTCTCACTCTCTCTTGTCACACACTGTCAGTATCCTCCAGTCTCTCTCACTCCCTTCTATCACACGCTGTCAGTATCCTCCAGTCTCTCTCACTCCCTCCTGTCACACACTGTCAGTATCCTCCAGTCTCTCTCACTCCCTCCTGTCACACACTGTCAGTATCCTCCAGTCTCTCTCACTCCCTCCTGTCACACGCTGTCAGTATCCTCCAGTCTCTCACTCCCTCCTGTCACACGCTGTCAGTATCCTCCAGTCTCTCTCACTCCCTCCTGTCACACACTGTCAGTATCCTCCAGTCTCTCTCACACCCTCCTGTCACACACTGTTAGTATCCTCCAGTCTCTCTCACTCCCTCCTGTCACACACTGTCAGTATCCTCCAGTCTCTCTCACTCTCTCCTGTCACACACTGTCAGTATCCTCCAGTCTCTCTCACTCCATCCTGTCACACACTGTCAGTATCCTCCAGTCTCTCTCACTCCCTCCTGTCACACGCTGTCAGTATCCTCCAGTCTCTCTCTCACTCCCTCCTGTCACACGCTGTCAGTATCCTTCAGTCTCTCTCACTCCCTCCTGTCACACACAGTCAGTATCCTCCAGTCTCTCTCACTCCATCCTGTCACACACTGTCAGTATCCTCCAGTCTCCCTCACTCCCTCCTGTCACACACTGTCAGTATCCTCCAGTCTCCAACACTCCCTCCTGTCACACGCTGTCAGTATTCTCCAGTCTCTCTCACTCCCTCCTGTCACACACAGTCAGTATCCTCCAGTCTCTCTCACTCCATCCTGTCACACACTGTCAGTATCCTCCAGTCTCTCTCACTCCCTCCTGTCACACACGGTCAGTATCCTCCAGTCTCTCTCACTCCCTCCTGTCACAAACTGTCAGTATCCTCCAGTCTCTCTCACTCCCTCCTGTCACACACTGTCAGTATCCTCCAGTCTCTCTCACTCCCTCCTGTCACACACTGTCAGTATCCTCCAGTCTCTCTCACTCCCTCCTGTCACACACTGTCAGTATCCTCCAGTCTCTCTCACACCCTCCTGTCACACACTGTCAGTATCCTCCGGTCTCTCTCACTCTCTCCTGTCACACAGTCAGTATCCTCCAGTCTCTCTCACTCCCTCCTGTCACACACTGTCAGTATCCTCCAGTCTCTCTCACTCCCTCCTGTCACACACTGTCAGTATCCTCCAGTCTCCAACACTCCCTCCTGTCACACGCTGTCAGTATTCTCCAGTCTCTCTCACTCCCTCCTGTCACACACTGTCAGTATCCTCCAGTCTCTCTAACTCCCTCCTGTCACACACTGTCAGTATCCTCCAGTCTCTCTCACTCTCTCCTGTCACACACTGTCAGTATCCTCCAGTCTCTCTCACTCCCTCCTGTCACACACTGTCAGTATCCTCTAGTCTCTCTCACTCCCTCCTGTCACACACTGTCAGTATCCTCCAGTCTCTCTCACTCCCTCCTGTCACACACTGTCAGTATCCTCCAGTCTCTCTCACACCCTCCTGTCACACACTGTCAGTATCCTCCGGTCTCTCTCACTCTCTCCTGTCACACACTGTCAGTATCCTCCAGTCTCTCTCACACCCTCCTGTCACACACTGTCAGTATCCTCCAGTCTCTCTCACTCCCTCCTGTCACACACTGTCAGTATCCTCCAGTCTCTCTCACTCTCCTATCACACACTGTCAGTATCCTCCAGTCTCTCTCACTCCCTCCTGTCACACGCTGTCAGTATCCTCCAGTCTCCAACACTCCCTCCTGTCACACACTGTCAGTATCCTCCAGTCTCTCTCACTCCCTCCTGTCACACGCTATCAGTATCCTCCAGTCTCTCTCACTCTCCTATCACACACTGTCAGTATCCTCCAGTCTCTCTCACTCCCTCCTGTCACACGCTGTCAGTATCCTCCAGTCTCTCTCACTCCCTCCTGTCACACACTGTCAGTATCCTCCAGTCTCTCTCACTCTCCTATCACACACTGTCAGTATCCTCCAGTCTCTCTCACTCCCTCCTGTCACACGCTGTCAGTATCCTCCAGTCTCTCTCACTCCCTCCTGTCACACACAGTCAGTATCCTCCAGTCTCTCTCACTCCATCCTGTCACACACTGTCAGTATCCTCCAGTCTCCCTCACTCCCTCCTGTCACACACTGTCAGTATCCTCCAGTCTCCAACACTCCCTCCTGTCACACGCTGTCAGTATCCTCCAGTCTCTCTCACTCTCCTATCACACACTGTCAGTATCCTCCAGTCTCTCTCACTCCCTCCTGTCACACACTGTCAGTATCCTCCAGTCTCCAAAACTCCCTCCTGTCACACACTGTCAGTATCCTCCAGTCTCTCTCACTCCCTCCTGTCACACGCTATCAGTATCCTCCAGTTTCTCTCACTCTCCTATCACACACTGTCAGTATCCTCCAGTCTCTCTCACTCCCTCCTGTCACACGCTGTCAGTATCCTCCAGTCTCTCTCACTCCCTCCTGTCACACACTGTCAGTATCCTCCAGTCTCTCTCACTCTCCTATCACACACTGTCAGTATCCTCCAGTCTCTCTCACTCCCTCCTGTCACACGCTGTCAGTATCCTCCAGTCTCTCTCACTCCCTCCTGTCACACACAGTCAGTATCCTCCAGTCTCTCTCACTCCATCCTGTCACACACTGTCAGTATCCTCCAGTCTCCCTCACTCCCTCCTGTCACACACTGTCAGTATCCTCCAGTCTCCAACACTCCCTCCTGTCACACGCTGTCAGTATCCTCCAGTCTCTCTCACTCTCCTATCACACACTGTCAGTATCCTCCAGTCTCTCTCACTCCCTCCTGTCACACACTGTCAGTATCCTCCAGTCTCTCTCACTCCCTCCTGTCACACACTGTCAGTATCCTCCAGTCTCTCTCACTCCCTCCTGTCACACACTGTCAGTATCCTCCAGTCTCTCTCACACTCTCCTGTCACACACTGTCAGTATCCTCCACTCTCACTCCCTCCTGTCACACACTGTCAGTATCCTCCAGTCTCTCTCACTCACTCCTGTCACACACTGTCAGTATCCTCCAGTCTCTCTCACACCCTCCTGTCACACACTGTCAGTATCCTCCAGTCTCTCTCACACTCTCCTGTCACACACTGTCAGTATCCTCCACTCTCACTCCCTCCTGTCACACACTGTCAGTATCCTCCAGTCTCTCTAACTCTCCTGTCACACACTGTCAGTATCCTCCAGTCTCTCTCACTCTCCTGTCACACACTGTCAGTATCCTCCAGTCTCTCTCACACTCTCCTGTCACACACTGTCAGTATCCTCCAGTCTCTCTCACACTCTCCTGTCACACACTGTCAGTATCCTCCAGTCTCTCTCACTCCCTCCTGTCACACACTGTCAGTATCCTCCAGTCTCTCTCACTCCCTCCTGTCACACGGTCAGTATCCTCCAGTCTCTCATTCCCTCCTGTCACACACTGTCAGTATCCTCCAGTCTCTCTCACACTCTCCTGTCACACACAGTCAGTATCCTCCAGTCTCTCTCACTCCATCCTGTCACACACTGTCAGTATCCTCCAGTCTCCCTCACTCCCTCCTGTCACACACTGTCAGTATCCTCCAGTCTCCAACACTCCCTCCTGTCACACGCTGTCAGTATCCTCCAGTCTCTCTCACTCTCCTGTCACACACTGTCAGTATCCTCCAGTCTCTCTCACTCCCTCCTGTCACACACTGTCAGTATCCTCCAGTCTCTCTCACTCTCTCCTGTCACACACTGTCAGTATCCTCCAGTCTCTCTCACTCCCTCCTGTCACACACTGTCAGTATCCTCCAGTCTCTCTCACTCCCTCCTGTCACACACTGTTAGTATCCTCCAGTCTCTCTCACTCTCCTGTCACACACTGTCAGTATCCTCCAGTCTCCCTCACTCCCTCCTATCACACTGTCAGTATCCTCCAGTCGCTCTCCCTCCCTCCTGTCACACACTGTCAGTATCCTCCAGTCTCTCTCACACCCTCCTGTCACACACTGTCAGTATCCTCCAGTCTCTCTCACTCCCTCCTGTCACACACTGTCAGTATCCTCCAGTCTCTCTCACTCCCTCCTGTCACACACTGTCAGTATCCTCCAGTCTCCCTCACTCCCTCCTGTCACACACTGTCATTATCCTCCAGTCGCTCTCACTCCCTCCTGTCACACACTGTCAGTATCCTCCAGTCTCTCTCACTCCCTCCTGTCACACACTGTCAGTATCTTCCAGTCTCTCTCTCTCTCACTCCCTCCTGTCACACGCTGTCAGTATCCTCCAGTCTCTCTCACTCCCTCCTGTCACACACAGTCAGTATCCTCCAGTCTCTCTCTCTCTCTCACTCCCTCCTGTCACACGCTGTCAGTATCCTCCAGTCTCTCTCACTCCCTCCTGTCACACACAGTCAGTATCCTCCAGTCTCTCTCACTCCATCCTGTCACACACTGTCAGTATCCTCCAGTCTCTCTCACTCCATCCTGTCACACACTGTCAGTATCCTCCAGTCTCTCTCACACCCTCCTGTCACACACTGTCAGTATCCTCCAGTCTCTCTCACACTCTCCTGTCACACACTGTCAGTATCCTCCAGTCTCTCTCACTCCATCCTGTCACACACTGTCAGTATCCTCCAGTCTCTCTCACTCCCTCCTGTCACACACTGTCAGTATCCTCCAGTCTCTCTCTCTCTCTCTCTCACTCCCTCCTGTCACACGCTGTCAGTATCCTCCAGTCTCTCTCACTCCCTCCTGTCACACACAGTCAGTATCCTCCAGTCTCTCTCACTCCATCCTGTCACACACTGTCAGTATCCTCCAGTCTCCCTCACTCCCTCCTGTCACACACTGTCAGTATCCTCCAGTCTCTCACTCCCTCCTGTCACACACTGTTAGTATCCTCCAGTCTCTCTCACTCCCTCCTGTCACACACTGTTAGTATCCTCCAGTCTCTCTCACTCTCCTGTCACACACTGTCAGTATCCTCCAGTCTCTCTCACTCCCTCCTGTCACACACTGTCAGTATCCTCCAGTCTCTCTCACTCTCTCCTGTCACACACTGTCAGTATCCTCCAGTCTCTCTCACTCCCTCCTGTCACACACTGTCAGTATCCTCCAGTCTCTCTCACTCCCTCCTGTCACACACTGTCAGTATCCTCCAGTCTCTCACTCCCTCCTGTCACACACTGTTAGTATCCTCCAGTCTCTCTCACTCTCCTGTCACACACTGTCAGTATCCTCCAGTCTCTCTCACTCCCTCCTGTCACACACTTGTCAGTATCCTCCAGTCTCCCTCACTCCCTCCTGTCACACTGTCAGTATCCTCCAGTCGCTCTCCCTCCCTCCTGTCACACACTGTCAGTATCCTCCAGTCTCTCTCACACCCTCCTGTCACACACTGTCAGTATCCTCCAGTCTCTCTCACTCCCTCCTGTCACACACTGTCAGTATCCTCCAGTCTCTCTCACTCCCTCCTGTCACACACTGTCAGTATCCTCCAGTCTCTCTCACTCCCTCCTGTCACACACTGTCATTATCCTCCAGTCGCTCTCACTCCCTCCTGTCACACACTGTCAGTATCCTCCAGTCTCTCTCACTCCCTCCTGTCACACACTGTCAGTATCTTCCAGTCTCTCTCACTCCCTCCTGTCACACGCTGTCAGTATCCTCCAGTCTCTCTCTCTCTCACTCCCTCCTGTCACACGCTGTCAGTATCCTCCAGTCTCTCTCACTCCCTCCTGTCACACACAGTCAGTATCCTCCAGTCTCTCTCACTCCATCCTGTCACACACTGTCAGTATCCTCCAGTCTCTCTCACTCCATCCTGTCACACACTGTCAGTATCCTCCAGTCTCTCTCACACCCTCCTGTCACACACTGTCAGTATCCTCCAGTCTCTCTCACACTCTCCTGTCACACACTGTCAGTATCCTCCAGTCTCTCTCACTCCATCCTGTCACACACTGTCAGTATCCTCCAGTCTCTCTCACTCCCTCCTGTCACACGCTGTCAGTATCCTCCAGTCTCTCTCTCTCTCTCTCTCACTCCCTCCTGTCACACGCTGTCAGTATCCTCCAGTCTCTCTCACTCCCTCCTGTCACACACAGTCAGTATCCTCCAGTCTCTCTCACTCCATCCTGTCACACACTGTCAGTATCCTCCAGTCTCCCTCACTCCCTCCTGTCACACACTGTCAGTATCCTCCAGTCTCTCACTCCCTCCTGTCACACACTGTTAGTATCCTCCAGTCTCTCTCACTCCCTCCTGTCACACACTGTTAGTATCCTCCAGTCTCTCTCACTCTCCTGTCACACACTGTCAGTATCCTCCAGTCTCTCTCACTCCCTCCTGTCACACACTGTCAGTATCCTCCAGTCTCTCTCACTCTCTCCTGTCACACACTGTCAGTATCCTCCAGTCTCTCTCACTCCCTCCTGTCACACACTGTCAGTATCCTCCAGTCTCTCTCACTCCCTCCTGTCACACACTGTTAGTATCCTCCAGTCTCTCTCACTCTCCTGTCACACACTGTCAGTATCCTCCAGTCTCTCTCACACCCTCCTGTCACACACTGTCAGTATCCTCCAGTCTCTCTCACTCCCTCCTGTCACACACTGTCAGTATCCTCCAGTCTCTCTCACTCCCTCCTGTCACACACTGTCAGTATCCTCCAGTCTCTCATTCCCTCCTGTCACACGCTGTCAGTATCCTCCAGTCTCTCTCACACTCTACTGTCACACACTGTCAGTATCCTCCGGTCTCTCTCACTCCCTCCTGTCACACCCTGTCAGTATCCTCCAGTCTCTCTCACTCCCTCCTGTCACACACTGTCAGTATCCTCCAGTCTCTCTCACTCCCTCCTGTCACACACTGTCAGTATCCTCCAGTCTCTCTCACTCCCTCCTGTCACACACTGTCAGTATCCTCCAGTCTCTCTCACTCCCTCCTGTTACACACAGTCAGTATCCTCCAGTCTCTCTCACTCCATCCTGTCACACACTGTCAGTATCCTCCAGTCTCTCTCACTCCCTCCTGTCACACACAGTCAGTATCCTCCAGTCTCTCTCACTCCATCCTGTCACACACTGTCAGTATCCTCCAGTCTCCCTCACTCCCTCCTGTCACACACTGTCAGTATCCTCCAGTCTCCAACACTCCCTCCTGTCACACGCTGTCAGTATTCTCCAGTCTCTCTCACTCCCTCCTGTCACACACAGTCAGTATCCTCCAGTCTCTCTCACTCCATCCTGTCACACACTGTCAGTATCCTCCAGTCTCTCTCACTCCCTCCTGTCACACACGGTCAGTATCCTCCAGTCTCTCTCACTCCCTCCTGTCACACACTGTCAGTATCCTCCAGTCTCTCTCACTCCCTCCAGTCACACACGGTCAGTATCCTCCAGTCTCTCTCACTCCCTCCTGTCACACACTGTCAGTATCCTCCAGTCTCTCTCACTCCCTCCTGTCACACACTGTCAGTATCCTCCAGTCTCTCTCACACCCTCCTGTCACACACTGTCAGTATCCTCCAGTCTCTCTCACTCCCTCCTGTCACACACTGTCAGTATCCTCCAGTCTCTCTCACACCCTCCTGTCACACACTGTCAGTATCCTCCGGTCTCTCTCACTCTCTCCTGTCACACAGTCAGTATCCTCCAGTCTCTCTCACTCCCTCCTGTCACACACTGTCAGTATCCTCCAGTCTCTCTCACTCCCTCCTGTCACACACTGTCAGTATCCTCCAGTCTCTCTCACTCCCTCCCGTCACACACTGTCAGTATCCTCCAGTCTCTCTCACTCCCTCCTGTCACACACTGTCAGTATCCTCCAGTCTCTCTCACTCCCTCCCGTCACACACTGTCAGTATCCTCCAGTCTCTCTCACTCTCTCCTGTCACACACTGTCAGTATCCTCCAGTCTCTCTCACACTCTCCTGTCACACACTGTCAGTATCCTCCAGTCTCTCTCACTCCCTCCTGTCACACACTGTCAGTATCCTCCAGTCTCTCTCACTCTCTCCTGTCACACACTGTCAGTATCCTCCAGTCTCTCTCACTCCCTCCTGTCACACACTGTCAGTATCCTCCAGTCTCTCTCACACTCTCCTGTCACACACTGTCAGTATCCTCCAGTCTCTCTCACTCCCTCCAGTCACACACTGTCAGTATCCTCCAGTCTCTCTCACTCCCTCCTGTCACACACTGTCAGTATCCTCCAGTCTCTCTCACACTCTCCTGTCACACACTGTCAGTATCCTCCAGTCTCTCTCACTCCCTCCTGTCACACACTGTCAGTATCCTCCAGTCTCTCTCACTCCCTCCTGTCACACACCGTCAGTATCCTCCAGTCTCTCTCACACCCTCCTGTCACACACTGTCAGTATCCTCCAGTCTCTCTCACACCCTCCTGTCACACACTGTCAGTATCCTCCGGTCTCTCTCACTCCCTCCTGTCACACACTGTCAGTATCCTCCAGTCTCTCTCACACTCTCCTGTCACACGCTGTCAGTATCCTCCGGTCTCTCTCACTCCCTCCAGTCACACACTGTCAGTATCCTCCAGTCTCTCTCACTCCCTCCTGTCACACGCTGTCAGTATCCTCCAGTCTCTCTCACTCCCTCCTGTCACACGCTGTCAGTATCCTCCGGTCTCTCTCACTCCCTCCAGTCACACACTGTCAGTATCCTCCAGTCTCTCTCACTCCCTCCTGTCACACACTGTCAGTATCCTCCAGTCTCTCTCACACTCTCCTGTCACACACTGTCAGTATCCTCCAGTCTCTCTCACTCCCTCCTGTCACACACTGTCAGTATCCTCCAGTCTCTCACACTCTCCTGTCACACACTGTCAGTATCCTCCAGTCTCTCTCACTCCCTCCTATCACACACTGTCAGTATCCTCCAGTCTCTCTCACTCCCTCCTGTCACACACTGTCAGTATCCTCCAGTCTCTCTCACTCCCTCCTGTCACACACTGTCAGTATCCTCCAGTCTCTCTCACTCCCTCCAGTCACACACTGTCAGTATCCTCCAGTCTCTCTCACTCCCTCCTGTCACACACTGTCAGTATCCTCCGGTCTCTCTCACTCCCTCCTGTCACACTCCCGCAGGTCCCTCACATTCCCCTCCTTCCTCCTGTGTGTTCCCTCACACACATTTCCAGTCACACGCCCCCCTCATTCCCTCTCTTTCCCATCATCCCTCCTCTCCCTCTATTCCCAGTTTCTCCCTCAGTTCCAGCCACTCTCTCCCCCGCCCCCCTTTCCTCGGCCGCGTCACCCCGTGTGAGACAGGATATCCGGGCCGGGCCCGCTCCTCCCCCGGCCCGTGTTCCCGCTCTGTCGGTCCCGGGCTGTGCTGGGTGTGAGCGGGCTAATGACGCAGGCCCGGCGAGGGCAGAGTGATAGGAGGCCGCACCGGGAAAGGCATGTCCCGGGCCCGGAGAGCGGGGGGACAGCGCGAGGTATGTGGGGCTGTAACGGCGGGTATATATATGCTGCGCAACGAGTCCTGGTTATATACGTAGTGTTCTGTGTGTACATATATATATATAATCACACACACGTCTTTATCTTGCAGTATGTATCCTATATGCGTTTAGTCTGTATATTTATATGTGTTTGTATAGTCTATCAACAAGCACATATATGTGTAGTGTATATGATGTATGTGACGTATTTATCTCTATACACACAGATAGAACTACTTATCTATATACTGTATGTATTATGTATGTTTCGTTACCGTTATGAGTACATAAATACATTTATGCACAAATACAGTCCAGTATGTGTAATATATATATATATATATATATATATATATATATATATATATATATATATATATATATATATATAATCTAATCTAATCTACCAGGGCTCTACTTTCATATTGCAGTCCATGTGTTGTTTAGTTGTGTCCAACTCTAGGTGACTACATGGACATCATACCAGGCACTTATATCTGGTTGTGCTTATGTCTCTGGTTGTGCTTATCAATGACGTTTTTTTTTGCAAAGACATTGGAGTGGGTTGCCAGTTCCTTCTCCAATGGACCGCAATTTGTCTGATCTCTCTATGACCTGCCCATCTTGGGTTACTCACAGCTTCATTGACATACACAGACCCCTCACCATGACAAGGTATAGATCCTGAAGGGGTATATGTACCATGGGTCTAATTACTACACTTTAGCCCCCTCCTGCATGTATTTGTTTACTCCCCATCATCCTTACTACTGGGCAGCTGTATACATCCGTATATGCTGAATATACCAACATTAAACTTATATGTTCAGTGTGTATATATATATATATATATACATATATATATAACAATCAATTAATACATGGTGGGCAAAGGAGCGATAGAACATACAGTAGTACAGTATATAAATAGTACATGTCTAAAACAAGTTAAAAAAACCTGCTTCCAGCTCAGAATTCCGAGGAAAAACAGTTATTACACTGCATTCTGGGAAGCTGCCCACAAATGCCCCGCTCTTCAATCCATAGCCATTATCAAACATGGCTTCCTTTAAGCTTATGCATGCTGTATTACACAGCTTTAATGCAACGCCAAGGCTGGATTTTACACAAGCTGAGAATCCTATTCATGTACAGCTGTTTCAAGCTTACTGGCTATCATCAGCATGGAGCGGGATCTGCGCTCGTGTTGTGGATCTTACCAGCTCAGCTTCCCAGAATGCAGTGTAATAACTCTTTTCTTGGAACTCTGAGCTGGAAGCAGGTTTTTTAACTTGCTAAAGATATTCAAATGTGAACACAGATGTACTATTTATTTACTATATATATATATATATATATATATATATATATATATATATATATATATGTGTGTGTGTGGAAGAATGCTATACTATATATTGTATATACTAGTGACTTGCCCATCAAAAAATGACGGTCAATAAAATTTGAAGCCATGGCAATGCTGTTTGCCATACAATGTAAAGGTTTTTGTACTGTGAGGATCTTCGGCGCTCATTGCGAGCCTCTCCTCTGGTGTACTTTTGCTCCTCTGAGCAGCCTCTGCGCTCATCACAAACACAGATACATATGTCTATATTTTTGTAAATAATAATAATCAATTTATTAGTTATTTAATGAATTAATATACTTTACCTATTTGTAATTAATATATCCATCAATCAATAGCCTGAAGAGGTAACAATCTCCTTTTATTGTCCTGCAGCATATAATGTCCAGTGGGACTGTTGCTGGCCTGTGGAGATATTTTTATGAATGTCCCAACTGTGCATTAGAAGTAGGCTGCGTGCGTGAGGGCAAACCGTTGGTTTACTTGTTTAAAGCGCTACTGTAAATGCGTAATGTTGTCATTTGCAAGTTCGGAGTGTAAAGTAGCGTTGTATGTTCTACGCAGTTTGCAAGTATTTGGCGTCCTTTGTAAAAATATGTTTTGTACCATTTTTATTCCTGTGTGAAAGTGGTACGTGGTTGGCGGTGTGTTGCACTGTCCAGGGTCGTGTAGCCTTGTTTTCATTTTTTTTGCCCACCATTTTTTTTTCTTTTTAGACGATTTTCGAGTGCGGGAACTCTTTTTAAAATCAACTTAAATTCGCGTGTCCCCTCCCTTCCAGCCGTCCTGGCTGTTCCCCCTTGCTGTGTGATGTTTCTGTTTTTTTTTGTGTGTGTGTTTTTTCATCTATTTTGTTTTTCGCGGTTTGGCCGTTAACTTTGTATTTTTCCTACCTCGTAAATATTTTTTTCCAAGTCGCGTGTTTGCAGCCTAACAGCCTTATTAAATTGCGAATCAGGCAATTGATTAGGGCTCTATATAAGCAAATAGCATATTTTTTTGTACAGAAGTGTTTAGTTAGTGAACTTTTATGCAAAAGCAAGGTCTTCAAGTTTTTAGCAAGTAACTAAAAACGTATTTAAAAAAAAAAGATTCTATGTGCTTATATAGAGCCCTTTTCAATTGGGTGAATGGCAATTTTTAATAAGTCTGTAAGGCGATCCAGCGTTTCCTAAGTGTTTGTAGGCTAAGTCCCGCGTGTTCCATTGCATCCACTGCTCGCAGGCGGCGTGTTAGTGCCTTTAACGGCTCGCTATGCGAGACTCGCAGGTGATGAGCGTCTTTGACGCTCGTCGCCTAAGTCATACACACTACGCAATGCGTGACAACGTCTCGTAGTTCGACAATTATATGTGATACTGTTTTTATGTCGACAGTAGTAGTCTGTGACGGTGACGTGTGCATGCGCCTCCTCAGTGTGTACAACATTACTGCAGAGGTAGCTTTCTGTTTCTAGTAAATATTTCAGTTGCATAAACCTTGGTTAATTCTAGGAACTTACTTCGCCTTTGTGTATATACTCCTTATTGATATAGAGAGAGCAGAAAACACCATATACACATTTCTAAAATGTTGTCCCCAAGTTGGCATACTAATAATCCAGTTTAGGTGGCAGGTAAGGAAAAAGGTCCAGCAAGTCTGCATCAGGAGGTTGATTTAACTTTTAAAGAACGTTGAAAACTGGCTAAGAATTTTATTAACAGTTTTACTCTACAGTAAATCATTTCTGAAATATTTAGAATTCATTTTGTGGCTAATGTATGGCTCGGAGAACATAAGCATGTGAGAGGGGACTGCCACGTAACATTCGGGTCCTGATTTTAGCCAAGGCAAGCAGACTGTAATCCTAATTAGCACATCAAAGAAGCTAATATGAGCAGTATGATCATTTGCATATAGATACAGCAACAACTACCTAAAATCTCCCTGGATTGATTCACTTTAGAAAAAAATAGATAACACAACAAATAGCCAGTTTTTCATGATCTTTAAGAATAAACAAAAAAACAAGAACTTTAATTTGGGGTGACAGTCCCTTTTAAGTTACCTGTTTTCGCCTCTCCCCATATATTTATATGCAAATTGGTGCAATCATTTGTCATTCTGATGTAATTGTCGCTAGCTTTGCTTTTCCTTTCCTTTTGCAGCAGTGTTTAATAGATATCATTTTAACCCAGTGATGGAGACTTGTGCAGCTGTGGGATCTAAACAGGATTCTGTGTCCCTGTGTTGTGTACTTATATTACACAAGTGCTGTTGACTATATGTAAATATACCAGTCCTGTTGTATAGATAAGTAATATGTGTAAGGGAAGCAACACAATCTTTGTTGTTCTTCAGGTGTGTTCGACTCACATTTTGACCAGCATTAAAGTCTTTTCTAAGGAATCCTGTCTTCTCAATATATGGACAAAATATTTTAGCTTTAACCTCATGATCAAACCTTCAAGTGAACAGTTTGTCTTCATTTCCTATAGTACTGATTTATTTGATATTCCTGCAGTCCAAGGGACTCTAAGCAGTATTATCCAACACCACAATACAAAGACATCTATTCTTCACTCAGACTTCTTTATGGTCCAGCCCTCACATCCATATGTTACTATTGGGAATACCATAGTACTAACTATGTGGACATCTTGATTGCTACCTTTTCATGTTGAAGGTGCTTGTGTACCTCAATGAAGCTGTGAGCTATACCATTTAGGGTCACCCAAGATGAGCAGGTCATAGCAGAGAACTCAGACAAATCCCAGTCCACCGGAGAAGGAATTGGCACCCACTCCAGTATCTTAGCCAAGAAAAACATTGATAAACGCAACCAGAGAAACAGACAGATGTGCCTGGCGTGATGCAGTCCATATGGTCACTGAGAAGCAAACACGACTGAGGGACTGATCTACTACTACTACTATGTGGACCTTTGTTTATAGTGTAATATCTTTACTTTTTAATAGTGTGTCCATAACTTCCATAGCAAACAAAATTACAAAGCAGTAATAACACAAATGGTTAGAGCAAACTGTTTGAATTTGTTCTTTTCCTTACATTAAAAGTACAAAAGCACTAAAACATATTTATAATCTATATTATCCAGGTCTTATGCTAGTTCCTTCACCCACAATCCTTTGCCAGGAAATATCAATAACTAGTCACATTGGTCTCACTATTTAATCCGAGGCATACAGGCAAGCATCCATTGATGTGTTTGACATGACAATACTTTATAATTGTTTTGTTTTTTCTTGGGTGCTGATGGGTAAAGGACCCATCATAAGTAGTGCAGGTATTATCTAGCAATAGATGGTGTGGCACCTCCATTTAATCCGGACAAATTTACAGCCGGAACTACTTGCGGTGGCAGACGAGGTTGCCCCTCGCAGTGGCTCTGACATCAACAACCTTTTCAGATTCTTACAATAAAGAAACCTATTTCCTATGTGCTTAACATCAGTTACAGGGATATGTAAGTGAGCTGGATTATGAATGCATCTACTAGAGGAGAATTAGTAGTGTATGAAAAAAAATGTTTGCATGAAAACTATAAATAAACATGAATTAGCTTACCATGAAGTTAGCAAAAATTGTCCTATGTTTTTTGGTATTTGCGTTTATCGTGTACACCCCTAGAAAACTCCAACTCAATTAGCATAACCTTCAAATTCAGAATCCGGATACACTGTATCATTATTCACCTCAGTGGCTTCTGGCGTTTGCTTAGTACAAGAACTGTTACCCCCTGTGCTCTGTACCAGAAAGGTCAAAATTTGTATCTTGCTGTATTTCATGTGGGTACACTGCTGTATTTCCTGTGTACCCAGCTTATGTAAGCGTCCTGTGGGTATGAACCACTGGATTTTAATTTTGTGCAAATAACTTTTGTAAGTTAACTTAACTTTTCGATATAACGCATGTTTTCATACACTACTAATTCTCTATCAGATGCATTCATAACCCAGCTCACTTGCATATTCATATGAGTAGAAAATGTAAAAAATAAATAAATAAATAGAACTAATAGTATTTAGTGACTAATTTTTATTTTTTGTTTTACATGTGTGGCTACTAGTAAACTTTTAGGAATGCACTAGGGTGCAGTCTGTACGTTTAGATTGTAAGTTTGCAAGTTTTCAGTCTTGTTGGGTGCTTTAGATCTGCAATAACAGAGCCCTCAATTCTTTAGTAATTTGTTAGGTTTGTTTTCAACTTGTCTACCCTGTTTAATGCTATGGAATGTGTCGGATAATTACAAATAAAGATTCATAATTACATTTTGCAATATTGTAATTCAGTCTTGTAAGTAATTTCTTGCACTTTTTTTTATTTTTTTAGCTAAATGATGAAAAAGAACAGGAGCCGAATGATTCGGACCTGAACCCAAAGCTCCACAGAGAAGACACTGAGGAGAGTAAGAGGAATATGGAGGAGCAAGTGCGGAAAGAAGACCTAATGGCTCTGAAAAACAGCCAGGGGGTAAGATCTTTTGATGATCTTTTTTTCTCTAGATTAAACGGATATGGCAGGTTCCTGGATTTACTAGGTATTTGATATCCCTGTGTATCTATTTACTTTACTTTACTTTTATTTTATTAAGAGGGGCTTACAAGCTCTGTTTTTACTGCCTAATTTCCCACAAATAGTCCCTGTGTCGTGTTCACACTGCAGCATATGCAGACACTCCGTAAGTCTTAATATGCAGTTTAATGTCCTAACCTATCAGGGACCACTTCCCAGTAGCACATTGCAGAATTGGGTAGTGGGCAGACCCGTAAATTGACTATTTGTTTGGTTTTAATACACTCTTCTAAATAAAATAAAGTGAATACACACACACACACAACTTTATCTGTTTTTATACTTGCAGTTACTATCTTAATTATTTTCTGTCCTCTCAGCACCTGCAAAGTCTGTCTGACTCCGAGAATGAAGAACCGTTTCCAGCGAGGATCCCTCACCGATCAGCTTTTGTTTCAAAAGGCAGCTGTAATACTCTGGCGTCCTTGACATGGTGAGGAAACTCTTACATTGAGCTTATGGTACCTAAACATGGGGTCACCCTTTTTATCACCTCCTTATGAATGTCAGTAATGCCAAGCATGTAAACCGTTACAAATGTCTAGAAAATTCATGCTGCATTAAAACTTTTGGTTAGAAAGTGACGCATTAGTCATCAGTCATTAGAACAGGGCGCAGAGAACTGCGCTCCGATGACGCTCTGCATTCCAGCCTGCATCCCATCTTCCACAGAGGCTTCTCATGCTGCGAGCCGCTCCACCATCTCCTATTTACTGGACCAGCTTGGCAAGGTGTAAGGGTCTGACAGTGTGCCAAATGGGTCAGGCATTGTGTGCATGTGTCACTAGGAGCATGTTGTATTGCATGTTTATCACTACATGTCACTGTCATTATTTGGTTGTGTGATAAACATGCAATGCAATATGCTCCTAGTGACACATGAAACAATGGCAGGCCCATATGGCACACTGTCAGACCCTTACCTTACCAAGCGGGTCCAGTAAATAGGAGATGGGGGAGCTCACAGCACGAGAAGCCTCTGTGGCAGATGGGATGCAGGCTGGAGCGCAGAGCGTCATCGGACGCAGTTCGCATCGCCCTGATGACGGCATGCTGTTCTGCAGCGCTCGATGTTCAGGATACCGTCAGGGATATATATACAATTTTGCATACAGTTTAATTGTCCATTAAATATAAATGAAAAAGCATAGAATGTTAACTACTGTGCAAAGCTAACTGTTGGTTAGTAATAAATGATAATTCAGTGCAAAAAATGCATTTAACATATTTGGAAATGTTATTTTTTAATACTTTACATGTAAAAAAAATTAAAAAAAACTGTTGAATAAAGAAACATAAATGACATACAGCTAAAAATCTATAGGATTTAATTGGAAACACATGGGAAGATTTATGGGCTGCATTGGCAGATTTCCCTTTAGGAAGTAGCGATTGCAGCCTTCTCATACACATCAGAGCCCCGGCAAATCTTAGTAAATATCTCCATTAGTTGCATAGTAATTGAGGTTGGAAAAAAAAAATATTAGATCTTCTTTGATCCTGGTAATTAGCAAATTGTTAATTGATCCAGAGGAACGCAATTGAAACATTGCCAATTGTCTAATAATGGGGAAAAAATAATTCCTTCCTGACACCAGGTAGTGGCAGTCGGCTTCCTCCCTGGATCAATACTCCTCCTCTGTACCGTTGGTGCACCAATAGATCGTAGCTTTCAGCTTATAGAAACTTAATTTTAAACTCAGTCTTGTATTGAATACTTTTTCAGCACCTCTAAATGATTGTCTGTGCTGAAGGTTATACTGCTGGTTTATCCTGATAGGAATATTCATTCCAAGATCGAGAGGAGTCAGAGCTGCAATGACACAGTGAATGAGACCGGCCCACTAAGCAGGAGTAGAGCGACACAGAGTCAAAAAGCAAAGGTAAGACCACCGTCTGAATACTTATATCAATGTCCTCTGTATTCTTGGTAATGTAATTTGCCAAATCTGTAATGTTGTTAGCGCTTCCTATTGAGGTGAGGCCAGCACCCGCTAGAGACGTAGGAAGTCTGTCCTGTCATCAGAGAACACATTCAGTGTAATACATTTATCAAGCAATTGTTCTTATTTACAAATTGCCCATATCATACTAAATTCAAATGTGTGAAGTAAAATTTTTGTTTTTTAGTCGTGTCCGACTCTCCATAAACTTTTGGACCACAGCATGCCAGGCACATCTGTCAGCCACTGCTCCTCTGAGCTCCCTCAAGATCATGTTCATTGCTTCAATGACCTCATCTATCCATTTCCACCTGTGCTGTCCCCTTTTTTGTATGTCTTCAATCTTGCCCAGCATCAGAGTCTCTAGGGAATCATGATATTGTCAAATTAATCTGATTTTAATAAATCTAGTTAAATAACAAATCCCTCTTCACTCTCCTCACCCCTTCTGACAGATGTGTAAAAAGCATTTCAATTTCTCAGCTGTTAAAAAAAAAAAGGCTGCTTAGACTGCCCTACTCATGATTTATATACATAAAACTGTAGTATAGATGGATTTTGCAATTTAAATGTATATTTTATATTTGTATATTGGTCTTTGTATGGGTGATAGGGGGCTCCATATGTGGACAGTTTGATCACTTTGCCTTAGGGAGTTTAGCTACATCCCACTGATGAGGCCAAAATGTACGTCTTGGATTTGATGTTTCTCCTGTTCAGGGTATTATTGCCTGATATTTTGGCGCTGGATAGCTCTCTTGAGTGAGACCAGACTGAAATACTACAAAATAATTCTACAAGTGATCTAAAATGCTGCTCTGGATTATCATGTCCATTGACTTAACCAATTAAGGTTAGTTTGGACTTCAATTTTGTTTTTTGTGTATTTAATAATTAACTTGATATTGTAATAAAGCTATTTATTGTTTTATGCTTACATTTGGTTCTGTTTTTCACAGGTCCCCTTTGGAGGTTGTACATCCACCGGCATTTTTGGAGTTTTGTTGTCTACAGAGAACAGCCGCTGTTTCTCTGCTCCAGTGTTGACCTCTGAGAAGCGCCTCTCTATAAACACTTTAACCTCCTTTACTCCACTGCATAAGCCAGAGAGGTCGATCAGTCCTGAGAGTAATGACAGCATTTCTGAGGAGCTGAATCACTTTAAGCCGATTGTATGCTCGCCCTGCACGCCACCCAAGAGGCTTCCTAATGGGAAAGTTCTAAGCCCGGTCATCATCAAGTCAACACCAAGGAATCTGAGGAAGAGTTTACAGAAACCAACTACCTATGAAGCCAGCCCCATGATTTTAAAGAAATGGGAGCAAGTCTTCCAAGAGCGACAGATGAAGAGGACTCTGTCCAAAGGCACCTTGACATCTGTTGAAGTCGAAGATGATACTCCCACCCAAAATAATCAAGCAGCTTCTAATAAGGAGTCAATTCTGAAAACCAGATTAGGTGGCAAGGAGGATTTAGAACTTTTACCATCTTCTAGTAAGGAAGTGGTTTCACAAACCAATCATGATAAAAGTTCAGTTTTATCGGGCACTGGCGGCGTCCTTGGTCCAAGCCAAATCACTGAGGACAGCGAAGTTAATGGACGCACCCTGCTTGCGGGAACCAAGACGAGAGTGACAGCCCGATTGTCATCAAAGATAAAGGCCATATCCAAATGCAAGTGCTTGGAAGCAGCTTCAATGAAACCACCACTGAAACGACCACATAAAAACAGTTCCCAGCCAAATAACTTGCAAAATGGCACCCATTTTACAGCTACGGAAAATATCAGTCTGGATTTTCCTCAGCTTCGAGGGCAGAAGCGTAGATGCAAAACCAAGCACTTAGAACAGAATGGCTCTCTTAAGAGGTTGAAGGTTACATGTGGGGAAAGCTGCACACAGGGCTTCGAGCTGCTCTGGAGGGAAGCAGAGAAGAGACTTCACCAGGAGGAGGCGGACAAAAAAATGGCACTAAAACTTCAGCAGATGTTTGACAAAGAAACACGGACGGTCAACCGGTGTAAGGGGAGTAGGGACGAATACCCTTTGCGCTCAAAAAGCACTGCGGGTGCAAACTAGCACTTCATGATTTTGCCTTTTCTAGAGGAACAAAAAGTTATCCAAATGATGTATAGGAACATCTATTTTTCTCATATTTTTTTTTGTATCTTTGGACTAAAGAAACAATTGATATTACAGTATTTTGATATCTGGTAGAGCATGTTGAGAATGCTGAACAACAAGATGGCTGCTTTGTATGCAGCGTTACCGCAGAACAAGATGGTAGAGAGCTGCAGTTATTTGGTTTGGAAGAAATCCGTCCAGCACTGTAATCGTGTATTTCAAGGGCCACTGAACTCGCTGTAAATGCTCTTCAATCTGTGAAAGAGCACAAGATTGTATGTTAAAATTATCTATTTTTTTAATTACACTAAAAGCTAAAAAAATCTTACCTTTTTGAAATCTTTGTTTACGTACAGTCTGCTCACTGGCTGTTGAGTAATCAGCACAGTGCTGAGTCTATCATGCGCTGTGTGAGGCTTTATGGGGATGGCTGTGATTAATAGCAGAGCTTCCCCCTGGATTGAGGTTACGTTGCACTGACCAGTTAACCCATAGCTTTCATGTTTTAGGTGAGTACCAGTAGTCTCTCTGCCTGAACAGATTGATATGGTAAGGGTTAAATTGTTTGTTGGGATCACTGCATGGAGCACTGACCCCCTCGTCTCCCATTGAACTGGTCTGCACAGATCAAATTCCAGAGAGAGCAGAAACCTGAATTTTCTGCAGGTAAAAACTTCAAACTGGAAATATAAGCAGTCTGACAAACTTTACCAATGAATGAATCACCCTACAACCTGATTGGTTGCAGTAATGAAACCGATATGGAGCAGTCTGTGGGCAGTCTGTTACACATGTTGACACAGATTTTAATTTTGATTTCTCAGTGAAACGTGCACATATTTAAAAAAAAAAAAAAACATCATCATGATTGTATATATCTTTAGTGACGTGGTCCAAATTGTACTGAATTAAGTGGCCCTTTAAAGTTGCCTGCATAAAACCAGCTCTGGAGATTTGTTTTTATTGTATCTCTGGTGGCCACTGTACTCTAAGTGAAGTTGCTTGTTCTGGTCAGGTCACTTTCGCTCTCTGATCTTTTATCTAACTTACTGTAATCCATGTTTTCTTTAATAGCCACTTACAAAACAAGGGCTCTACACATTACTATGCAGTATTTATGCATACACGGGATAGGGTCAGGGGCAACACTAGTAGAGAATATGAATGGTGTAGGTTGACCTTGTCAATGCTGGAGAAGCAGGTAGTGTGTTGGGATCCAGTAAATCTGCCATTGGTAGATTTCACTGCTCGATGTCACTATGTCAGTGTTAAACACTAAATATTGGTTCATATATTTTTCAAAGAAAATCATATGTTCTCAAATAATGCCAAAATTAGACATAAACGAGTAGATCTGCTTTTTTAAATAAATGAAAAATGCACACTTCATCTGATGTTTTTTCTTCCTTTTCTTATGTTTGCAATATGTATGTTTGGGCACTACTAAGGCTGTTAACATATCTACCTACTCCTAAAGTCAACAAGCTGAGATCCCGATCCATGCTGATGATAGGCAGTAAACTTGAAACAGCTGTACATGGATAGGATACTCAGCTTGTGTTAAATCCGACCTTGGCTTTGCATTAAATCTGTGTTATACAGCATGCATAAGTCTAAAGAAAGCCATGTTTGATAATGGCTATGGATTGAAGAGCGAGGCATTTGTGGGCACATTTGCATGTCCCGGCTTAGCTTCCTAGAATGCAGTGTAATAACTGATTTTATAGAATTCTGGGCTGGAGACAGGTTTTTTAACTTGTTTTAGACATTCAAATGTGAACACAGATATATTCTTTATTTAAATAGTACATTTTGTTTAAAAAAAAAAAACTTGTTTCAGACTTTTAGAGAAATAGTTATGTAGTAGATTTGCATAGTTCATCTCAGGAGCCACGGGCTCTTAGAGTATTATGGAGTTGTATCTCAAGTCCAGTTTTTTTTAGCATTGGGTCACTGAACATTGGCCGTTATTACATAACTTTAGGGTGGCTAGTAGCCAATTACACCCACTCCAATTCAGCTATTACCTTGTGTACTCCCAGGCTTCTCATAAACTCTGAAATACCGGCTGCCAGCAGTAGCACCAAAGCTGCTTGTGGATAGTCTCTGGGAAGAAATATGCGTTGGAAGAGATGCTAATGCTGAGATTACCCACAGACCGGGGAGTAGGAACCAGAATAATTGGGGGGTGTAGCTCATTGTATACACAGGCCGTAAAATAGCTTATATATACATACATACAAATATAGGAAAAATCTGTCGGGATTTATCCCCACCCAGTTCCTACACCCATGCCTGCAGACAATGGATCGAAGTGGTATCAGTTGCAGTCCTTCAGACCTCTTAACCTTTGCATTTTCCCAAAAGCGACACATTGGATAACAAGACATGTACCTGAGCTGCTTCCCATGCCAAATTAAACTGGGTAATGCATCTCGGTCGAGATTTTCTGTTAAGAGAGAACGGGCTGGCTTAAAGTGTCTCAATGTACTTAAACACCCAATAGTCCCTGGATAGCTTGTAGCTGGGCAAATTTTTCAAGGACCAGATTTGAAGTAATATGTAGCCACGTATAGGAAAAGTAATTCAATGGTGTGTGAGTGAGAGCTAGCCAGGGAGTGGGGTTTTGTCACACCTTATGGTCCAGCTCTCACATTTTTATGTTACTATTGGGAATACCATAGTTCTAACTATGGGGACCTTTGTTGATAGGGATATAACTTCCTTCCCCATAAGCAAACTACTTCTTATCGTAGCCAAGTTTGGGGAATCTTCTGACCCTCCCGATATTACACAGATAGTGAAAAAGTTAGATGTTCAGCTATTAAATATATTACTACCTAATTACATAGCAGAAAGCTTAAATATGAAGGAAAAAAAAATGTACGCAAACATTTTTAAAATTAAAATTTACGCAAAATGTATTGAAGAGTTTAAAGATACATACTCACAGGTTGTCTGTTGGATGGTCAGGACCCAACCGTGCCCGTTCTTCCGTTTGCCCTTTTTGTTGTTGCTTGACTGATTTCAGTTGGACTACATTCTACATTATTTTAATCAAAATGAGTATGGCCATGTATAAAATCAGACATTCAATTTCTCTATTCTCCCTCTGCATAATTTACCATAACTGGGCCATTCAAAATAGTGCCTTGTCTTGGATCTAATTAGTTTATATAAGTATTGTTCCTTGTATATTGAGGAAATATATAGAATTTAGTTGAATAGATATATTTTCTTTCTCATGGAACTGGCCTTTTAAATAAACCCATCATGTCTGCCGATTTTTTTTTTTTTTTTTTTTTTTTTTTTTTGGCCACATTACATTTGTATTTATTGGTATCAAGCTATTAATTTGGCCTCTTAAAGCAACCCCCAGACGACTTGCGGGTTAAGACGCAGCAAGGCCGAAAAAAGCCTACAGAACGTGGAACTTTGCAGCCGCACATCCTTTGTTCTCTCAAGCGCATAACCGCTAAGTTCCATTTGAGCTATTAAATTGCATTAAGATCACTTGTGTTCACAAATGGAGCCAAGAAGCCGAGTGCTAGAGAGGGAACGGGAGTAAAGTCCAACTTGTAGCACTTTAAATACACATATCACCACACTACTATACTTTTATTAAAAGTGAAAGTGACGTTAGGTCTTAGAATTAATAGCACAACATTGTCAAGCCAGCAAACGGCCCAGAAAAATAGTTTATTTTGTGTATAATTTTTGTGTTACATCGATCCCTGCAATCAATGTGTTAATACATATACTGTAACTCGCATGTGATAGAATATCATATTTATGGCTTTATCAATATTGCATTAGATCTGGAATGTGGGTCCGGTCGTAACTCGTAATTGAACCCCATAGACTTTGGAAATCCCACCTCCATTTTTCAGTGACGTAATTGTGACGATCTCTTATGACATTGGCTCCATCCCAACTGGTAAATAGGAATTCGACAAATTGATCACGGCCGCCAATCCAACGAGCGAAATATGATTTACGGGTTTGCCTCTCAAGCCCGTAACTCACAGCCTGTTCTAATTTAATAGCACCGTATATCCGCAACTCGTCAAGCTTGCAGCCGTTGTGTGTCTCATATTGCAGTTACAGGGCTGGAATTTAATGTGGCTGTCTGTCTAGAAGAGTTCAGCTTACACCCATGCCAGGTATTCTTGAATCCCCTTCTGGTATTAATTTCTATTATCCATTCACCTATTACATTTTCTGGACCAAGGAAGTCTCTTATTTACAAGATTCAGCTGGTTTCAACACACAGATAATATATCAATCATAAAGAATAATACAGGCCAACAGACATTTTGGTGCTTGTTTCTGGGTATATTTGACCTGCTGATTCCCCTCGACTAGTTTTTGTAAAACATATGCCATATACCACTTTATGGTTTATGACACAAACTTTCCAGTCACTGATCACACAAGAAGCCCCATTTGTAAGACTTCCGAGAGTGGGAATTACCAGGACAATCCCACATAAGATTCCAACAATAGTCTGCCATCTTGTGTGCATCTTCCTTGGTATCCGGCTTCCATTGTTTTTATGTCTTCGTGAAATATTTACTTGCTCTTTGCTCAAGTTGCCAAGGTTCTCTGGAAAGTGATCTAAGTGACTGTGCAGATAATGGACTTTAAAACTCATGTAACAGCCAAGATTGTTGAAATGAAAGAGCATATCCTCTACTAATAGTGTGTAGTTGTCTGCCATCGTGCTGCCAAAAAAGTGTTTCACAACAAGAACAAAAGAAGACCAGGCACATGATTCCATTTCATTCATTGATGCTATGAAGTGTGGGTCATTTATAAGTTGTCTCATCTGTGGACCAATGAAAAATCCTGCCTTCAGTTTTTCCATGGCAAGTCCAGGTAATTTATGCGCTATGTATACAATGCAAGACCGTCTTTATTCAGAGCCTTTACAAATTGTTTCATCAGGCCTAGCTTTATGTGTAGTGGTGGCAGTGTGATTCATCAGGCCTAGCTTTATATGTAGTGGTGGCAGTGTGATTCATCAGGTCTAGCTTTATATGTAGTGGTGGCAGTGTGATTCATCAGGCCTAGCTGTATATGTAGTGGTGGCAATGTGATTCAATAGGCCTAGCTGTATATGTAGTGGTGGCAGTGTGATTCATCAGGCCTAGCTATATATGTAGTGGTGGCAGTGTGATTCATCAGGTCTAGCTATATATGTAGTGGTGGCTGTGTGATTCATCAGGCCTAGCTATATATGTAGTGGTGGCAGTGTGATTCATCAGGTCTAGCTATATATGTAGTGGTGGCAGTGTGATTCATCAGGTCTAGCTATATATGTAGTGGTGGCAGTATGATTCATCAGGTCTAGCTATATATGTAGTGGTGGCAGTACGATTCATCAGGTCTAGCTATATATGTAGTGGTGGCAGTACGATTCATCCGGTCTAGCTATATATGTAGTGTTGGCAGTATGATTCATCAGGCCTAGCTATATATGTAGTGGTTGTATGATTCTATCACATGCTAGCAAAGGTTCATTGATTACATTTTGTCCTCCAACCACCATATATTCCCTCGGAGACCAATCTTTTCTTGGCCAAAGTTCATATTTGGCTCTATTATCCCATATCTATATCTAAGAAACTAGAGCTGATGCGGTCTATCCTATGCAATTTTCTGAATCAGCACCCCCAAAAAAGGCCTAAAAACCAAGACCCCAAGAAAATGTTTTTGTTGGCCCGCACAACCTGAAACCCTGACAGATGTACGTGGTGTGCTACGTCCATATGGTCGCTGAGAGTCGGACAGGACGGAAAAGCAACATGCTAGATTAGAAATATGTACTGTTTTCCAGAATGAGTTGTCTCTTGGATCTGCTGACCAATGGAGCTGTTACAACATGGTACAAATGTATAAAGGGAATGGAGAATAAAAATGTCTTCTGATCAATTCTCATCTGGGATTGACGTTGTGGGACAATTTAATTTTTCTTTATTACCATTAACCATCTCTATCAGTGGAGACTTGCATGGTACAAATACTGTCCTTGACTAGGTGTTCCTGTATGTCATATTATAGTGCTAAATACAGGATTGTGAAGCATAGTCTACCCAGCCCTCAAAAAAAAGAAAATGGGCCGGGGGGGGGCGTCAAACTCTGAAAAATCAGAAATCTAGTATAAAACTTATATGAGCCTAATGTTTCTTAGTGGATTTTAATACTGTCAGTATATTTGCCAATAGGAGGTGTATAACACTTTAGAATATAAAATACATATATACTGAGATGGTATATCTTGATAACGCCATTGGTTGTTTGGAATAGAAGTTAAAAGGATTCTTCTGCCATTAAAGGGCCACAGCAGAGGTCCCACTTATGGTATGATAGTAAAGTACAACTATATATATATATATATATATATATATATACTTGTAATTTATTAAAGGTATAGATAGAAGTTTCATGGATTATGAAAGCAAACCGATAGAGTAGAATCAGTAGTGTATGAAAAAATCCTAAATTGATATTAATAAACTTACCCTAAAGTGTGCAAGTTTCTTCAGTTGTCTGGCAGTTGACTTTACAAAGGAATGCCCCTGAAAATCCAAATTAAATTAGCATAAAATTCATCATTTGTTTTGGCCAATCACAGGCAGCTACAACTTTGTTGCAATGTCTGGGATCAGTCATCATGGGGTGTGTAGTCTTTTGTTCCACCACACACATCTCTCCCCCAGCTGTTCTGGATCTCTGCACTGTGCTATTGGCTAGAAGATTCGTATAGGGTTAAAAACATACTTGAATGCAGTGTTTCTATTGGTTAGTACAAGGTGTCTCTGGAGGTGTGGAAAACATTTTTTTAAATAAAATATTATATGTGTGTGTGTGTGTGATAAAGCATATGTTAGATTAGAATAAGATACACAGGGAACCTTAGATATTCCTGTTCACTGGAAGGTTTGATCATGAGGCTGAAGCTCAAATATTGTGTCCATATCATGAGAAGACAGGATTCCCTAGAGAAGACTCTGATGCTGGGAAAGATTGGAGTCACATGAAAATGGGGTATAGAGACGGAGATGGATAGATATATTTCCTGGGCGTGCTGTGGCCCATAAGATCACAGAGTTTAGGGGATTAGAGGGTTGTTATGAGTGGCACACCATATTTTCTTTACATGACCACTGTAATGCATTTAAAAGCAAAGCTCCTATGTTGGTTAAATAAAAAAGAGTTGTTCATTTTTCTTTTTTTTTAATTGGCTGCTTTTCTCTCTTTCCCTGTGCCTTGTCATGGGGTGTGGTCAGCTCCACTTGAGGGCTGCATACATAGGTAACAGCTCTATTGTAACCTGTGTAGACAGCTATGTAGGCAGAGCGTCCTAGCCAATGAGCTGTGCAGAGTTGTGTCCTAACCAATCAGCTGTCAGAAGCGTTCCTTCACAAGATAATTTGAGATAATTTGCGAACATTACGTTTATTAATGCTTATTTTGGTATTATTACATGCAAAAATAATGTTTTCATACACTACAGATGCATCATAATCCAGGGAACTTCCATATACCTTAATGTATCCAAGCCAGGTACTTTCTTACATGATTGATGTTTTATCTTTATTATAACACTGTAAGACATAGATAATTCACTCCAACCGTCTTAAGACATTATTTTGTGTTACGGGTATTCGGGTGATCTGTATTTCTCAGTCACGGCTTTCACCTTGAACTGCATCTCTGCGAGGCGTCTCTCTGCTCCTCTCATCTCTTGTGCGGTCTCTAGCAGGCTGGTCTCCAGCGCCGTGGCTCTCTCAGACGACTCTCCGTGGAACACTTTGTATCTTCTCTGCAGATCTTTCAGTAGCCGATTTGCTTCCTTATATTCGCTGCTGGATTCGGTCTTCTTCAGGACCGAGACTGGAAATGATGGAAGAGAGAGAAAGTTCAAGGAATATGGAAGTCTTCCTGCTTTTTTTTATTTTTAGATAACTTACCCAAGTGTGTGTTTGCATCTAAACATCATTTATTAACGCACTGTTTTTACTCACAGAAACCTTCCAAATAGTGCCAACAAAGCTCCACCTCCAGAAGCTCAAGCACACAATGTTCCTGTTGGTACTAGATCTACTAACCTATCACAGACTTCTCTCAACCTTCTTACATTCCTTTGAGTAGGTTACCAGGTCTACTTTGTCCGTTCTCAGATTGAGCGCCTCTATATTTGTTGTTGCTTATGCACATGACCCTTGGAGCTTAGTCTCCCTACCGGTAATCAGGGCTCCAGACATGGTGCCTTAGGGAGTTCAGCTGCACCCTAGTGACAAGGCCCAAGAAAGGCAGAAACCTATGTCTGGGGTTTGCTGTTGCTCCTGTTCAGGGTAGAATTCCTTGGTATTTCTGGGCTGGATCCCTCTATGAGTGAGACCAGACTGATACTATGGGATACTTCTCCCTGTGTAGGACACAGGTGGCTAAAAGAGGTTGCTCTCGGAGTGGGTTATCATGTCCATACAACTAACCTACTTCAGTATTGATCGCTCTCAGATTGAGCGCCTCTGTTTCTGTTACATTCTCTTGTTGCCCCTCATCTGAAAATGTGACCCATTAAAATAAGTTCTACATCTGTATTATTGTTGTTGTTTGTTTCCTGGGTCAAAGATTTCCTGGGAGAGACATTCTGTTCCAGTGCCCCTTAGTAGCAAACTCTGGTAATATATAATATCACTATTTTGTGTGTCCCTATTTATATAATATGGGGATATTGTAAGTTCCTATGTCCCTGTAGGTGGGGGATATGTCTGTAAATCAAGATAATCGGACATGTTTTATGGTGAAGCCCTGAGTGCGCATAAGCTGCAAATTTGACAATGGTGTCCATATGGACATTTTTTTATACTTTTATATAATTTTTTGAAAATAGAGTCAATGCATTATACATTTTCTTGGTATTATAGGATTTTGCTGATTATCATTATCGTTTATTCTTGAGCAAAATAAATGTTCATATTTTCATTATATCGTGACAGCTTGGCGACGGATGGATGAGTCTGATGAGATGATCAAAGTCCTGGATTGAGAATTCATGATGGGCGAAACGCTTAGTAGAGGTTTCCTTAGTAGAGGTTGCTTTGTGTGCTTGCATCGTTCAGTCGTGGCCGACTTTCCGTGACCTCATGAACTGTAACATACCATGCTGATCCACTTAGTATTCATGGCTTAGATACTGGAATGGGTTGCCAGTTCCTTCTCCAGTGAGCCACAGCATACAGCTCCTGGTATTCCTAGGTGGTCTCCCATCCAAGTACCGACCAGGCTCAACCCTGCATGGCCTGAGGGTGGTGAAAGCACCAAATCCTAACCACTGGACCACCAGGAAACCCTACATCTGTATAGAGATTAGCAAAAACTTTTTTTTAAAATTTTAAATGGTTTGAATTCAGCTCTATTGGTGAATGAGTTTGTTTCACTGTATGATCTCAATAAGTCTCATATTTGAGTGCATTAGTAAAATAAGACGTACCTAGAGGAGCCTGGGTTAGGTTCCTTGACTCCCTCATACTGGTTAAGACGTCCTGTAGTATCTGCTCTTTACTCTTCCAAGGTGCTGCAGGCAATTGTTTTCCAATCTAAAAGACATATAAATATATATAAATGCCATCCTGTCTCATAAATAAAAGGGATTCATGTAAAAAAAGCTTTGCTTTATATGATCACAAACAACAATCTTTTATCAATGTACATATATGAAGAAAGCTTAAAATGACTATAGCCTATGACTAATGGACATGGTGCCCGCCTCTGGGCCTTGGATCCAGCCAAGCCCCGGCTAAGCTCAAACCTGTTCCCCTTTCTTTTCCTCTTGTGAGTCACAACCTTAAGGGACTGTGGTACCATTCTCTCTGTTTTATGTCTTTCTACCACCAGGCACCACCACCCCTGGCTTGCACACCGGGTGGAGACGTGCCTATGTGCAGGCTACCTTACTGGGGGAAATTAAGATAAGGAATGAGACTTTCTGGCACCACGGCCCCGTCTGGGACTGCCCCCCTGCTGATATCAGCGTCCTGGGCCTGGTGCCTTTGTTAATTAGTGGACAATGGGAGAGACATGAGGGGAGGGAGGTTTAAGTTTGGTATGTGGGCGTGTTGTTTGTTTCCTGTTTAATGTTCAGCCCCCTATAAAACTAAAACTATATTCTTTATATGACATTGCTTATGGAAAGGTCGCAACAAAGCTCCTCCTCCAGTGGCTCATGCACACAGTGTTTCTATTACTACTCTATGTACTAGCCAATCACAAGCTGTTTCTCAAGAGCATTTTTTGAATTGCTGCTGAGAGACAATCTGTGATTGGTGAGTACATCTAGTACTACACAGACACAGGAGGCGGGGCTAATGTATGGACTATTTGGAAGGTTTCAGTGCATAAAAACAGAGCTTTTAAGCACTTGTTAATAAAAATGATGTTTAGATAGAAACAAACACTTAGGTAGTTTAGTTTATTTTTTTAAACGGAAACTTTTAAATCCCTTTGAACATGCTTTCAAGTTTTTTCTTCAGTCCTCTTCACCAGGTGTAGGCAAGTTCAGTCCTGAAGAGCTACGCACAGGCCTGGATTTGAGTATTATCTTTCTTATGGACAGCTGAGTTAATCAGGATGACGGAAGAAGTCTGTACACAGAAGAGATATCCTCAAATACTGGCCTGTGTGTGGCTCTCCAGGAACTAACTTACCTACCATTGCTCTACACCATTTCAGAATGTCACTACACTCTATGGAACTATTTACTTTATTATCTTATTAATAACCTCCAGTCCATGGGCATGCTTACTTTACTTTCTCTAGAGATGTAGGGTTTCTGCAGACTTTGCAGTCTTGGTTTTGTGTCCCGATACACAAGAAGATGCCTCAGAGCATATTCCAAAGCCTTCACATTGTTCTGTATGCCTGGAAAATAAACACACAATGCTGAAAGACAAAGTATCCGAATAGGCAGGGACCCAATTAAATTATTAATTATAAATAAAATAGTTTTGAAATGAAAAGTAAAACCTGTTTAAACTTCATTGAAAGGAAAATAAAAAAAATATGCATTTGCTGGAGGTATCCATGTTACTTTGGTGGAAGATGCATGTGTGGCGCTTACATTTCTGCAGGACTGGTGCACAATGGATCTAATTTTATTATATAACCTAAAGGACATATTTCTGATTTTTGAACCGTAAAGAAAAAAAAGTAACTTTTTGGGTATTCAAACCCAGGACCTTTTCCACCACATACAGAATCTTTAGCCACTGTGCCATCAGCTCTGTGGCTACTTGAAATCACTGCCTAATCAAGTCACTGCCTGATTCAAAGCTCTTACACCTAATTCCAATTAATATTCATAATGTCCTGTGCAGTGCAGAACTTATTACCCATTCAAGCAGAGGCAGAACACTGAAGTAGCCTGACTTCTATTAAACATAACTCCATGAACTGAGCATCAATTTTAAGAATTAAAACACTTTTTTCCGCACAGTTTTCACCATTTATCTAATGGTGCAGAGCACATTTGGGGACTTTTGTGATCCTTTTAGGCTTTCTCCAAAAAATAGTTTTACAGTCATAGCTTACACAGCTAATATTATTAGTTTATTTTATACTTCACAAACATGAGACAATGTGTTCTGAATTTGTGGTTGGAAGATTTATTTGAACAACAGATTTTCTACCGATCATGATCATTACTGTACGTTGGAGGCTTCTATCGCTCTTTTGCCCACCATAAATTAAATGATTGTTGTGGTAAACTACCTCTTCAAAAAAATCTACTAAACGAGCTAGGAACCAGCCCCTCGCTGATGAGAGGCAGTAATCTCGAAACAGCTGTACGTGGGTAGGTTTCCTGGCTCTTGTATAATCCATCCTGAGCTTTGCTCAAAGCTGTGTGATATAGCTGGCATCTGCTTAAAGGAAGTCAAGTTTAAAATAGTAATGGATTTCAAGAACGAAACCTTTGTGGGCACATTTGCATGTCCGTGCCCAGGTTCCCAGAATGCAGTGTAATTACTATATATTTTTTAACTTGTTTTAGATGTACAAATGTGAGCACAAATTTACTATTTATTTAGGAAGCTGAAAGGGGGAAGTTGGGTTCCCTGGTGGTCCAGTGGTTCGGTATTGGTGCTTTCACCACTGTGACCTGGGTTAAATTCCTGTTAGGGAACCAAGAGGTCACACCACCCTGAAGCCATGCAGTGTTGGGCCTGGTCAGTGCTTAGATGGGATACCACCTAGAAATACCAAGAGCTGTATGCTGTGGCCCACTGGAGAAGAAACTGACAACCCACTCCAGTATCTCTGCCATGAATACCAAGTGGATCAGCATGGTGTGTTGCGGTCCATGAGGTCACAGAGAGTCAGACAAGACTGAGTGAAGTATACAAAAGGGGGGAAGTTAAGACCTCCAGGTGGGTCATCATGAATTCAATCCATTAGACACCTTCCTCTCAATGTAAAATCAGTGGGGGAGGATTGAGAGGACACAGGTCTTTCAGTGGCGATTGTCACAATCTATATATAACTCACCAATTGGCTCTATGAATTCTGTGTCTGTTTGTACATTGTATAGTTCTTCATAACCTCTGAACTTTTCTGGGATTTCAGGCTGTCCCTTTTCTTTCTTTGTCTTCTCCTCCTTCTCCTCAATTGGTTGGATTGTGGGTTCGATGCTGGATGTCTGATGAGCATCTGGGAGGTCGTCCACCTGAGCGGAAGAATAAAAAGTTTTGTTTTAAGTCATGGTGGAGCAAAAGTGACGCAACAAATGTTCAATATCTATCTATCTATCTTTATTTTTTTGGTCCCCCTCACCACCTCATTATTTCTATATTGCATTTTCTGGAGACACCAGGAGCAGCCGGGACACGAGCGAACCCCCGGGATAAGGGGAAGTGAGCGTGCAGGTGGAATGACGGGAGAGGGAGAAGAGGAATGATGAAAGGTGACAGATTGAGAAGAGAGGAATAGAGTGGAGTGCGAGAGATCGGAGGTAGGAAAGGTGTGAATAAGAAGGGGGGAGGAGAGAAAAAGAGGAATGGTTCCTTTTTATATGTTGTTGTTGTTTAGCCATTCAGTTGAGTCCAACTCTCCGTGACCCTATGGACCATAGCACCTCAGGCACATCTATCATTATGTCCCTCGTCTTGCTTATCCATTATCCATAAGAGTTTCTATGGAAAGATACTGTAGTGGGTTGCCAGTTCCTTCTCCAGTGGATCATGATTTATCTGACCTATCTGCTATGACCTGCCTTGGGTGACCCTATATGGTATGGCTCACAGCTTCATTGAGGTACACAAGCCCCTTCACCACGGCAAGGTAGCGATTCAGAAGGGGATAAATATATATTATTCTTAAAGAAATGAAATATATCCCGGGCCCTCCATTCTCTTGCTCCACCCCTACTACAAACAGTACCTACCTGTGTCATAAAGAAGGAGTCCATCCCGGGCCGTGAGCTGGCACTCGTTTTCTGTTCTACGGAGGAGTCTACAGAGCTCTTATGTTCTTGAGTCTTGTCTGAAGCATTACTGATGGGTTCTGCTGAAGATGACTTGATTGGTGGAAGAGGACTTGATGACCTCAAGTTGTCATTCCCATTACCAATAAGACTATTTGTACCAAAAGGAAAGTCTGAGAAGAAGCTGGATGAAGGTCCTAACGTCAGGGGCTGCTTGGGTATCTTCGGGACGTGTGTGTTTACCTGTGCGCAAATCTAAAATTATTGATACAGTTCAAGTAGAAACCTCTGAGATCTCAAACACTCTAGGGGTAATTACCAAGTTGCTCTCTAAAAACCATCACCCACTAAGACTTCTTACAAAGAAAAAGGAATATACTGAGGAGCAAGGACTAAGTTATGAAGCAACTGTATTAAAACATTTTTGTTTTGCCTGAACAAATTCCAAATGTTTGCAAAATGTTTTCAGTTTTCAGGCAGTTGATTTTAAAAAGGAACGCCCCTGAAAAGCCAAGCTAAATTAGCATAGCATGCATAAATAATTGTGGCCAATCAGAGACAGCCACAACATTGTAGCGGTGTATGGGGATTTAGTCTCTGCAGCAAGGCATCATGGGATTTGTAGACTTTTGTTCCCACCACACACCTCTCCCTAGAAGTCTCTAACACAACAAGCCTTCAGCCAATGGAGATAATTGTGTTGTTGGTAAATATTATGTCTGAAAGTTTAGCAGCTATCTTGCAGACAAAGCCACCTCCCCATTGACCTTACAGTGGGTGGATACCAGCAGCAGTGATATTGAATGCTGCATTTTTAAATCATTGGCGTAATTAGATGGCCCAGCTCAGGTTGTCAGGACACTACAGTGCTCATTTATATTAGAACTTATTGTTTCACTCAAATGAATACAATAAATAAATATTATATTTTTATTATAAATATAATATAATAAATGTAAAAATCTCCGCCTCTAGGGATTAAAGGTATTTTGCAGTTTGTGGGATCTCCGGTGTGATTGGAGGAGTCTGAGGAATTCTGTATATTTTTAATTCAAAGTACATTTGTGTGAGATCCACCCACAGGAACCTATGTAGGCAGAGCGTCCTAGCCAATGAGCTGTGCAGAGTTGTGTCCTGGGCAATCCGATGTTAGTATTACAGCTACAGCTTTGTCTCAGCCAGTGAGAGGGAAATAGATACATTGTAGTACCTGCCTCTGATTGGCCACAACTAATTATGAATTTTATGCTAATTTAGTTTGGATTTTCAGGGACGTCCTTCTCAAAACCAACTGCCTGAAGTAATTTTTATACGTTTATTAATGTTTATGTATGGATTTTTCATGCAAAAATACACATACAGTACATGTAAAACAGGAAACACATACAGTATACCTAAAATAGGAAACACACACATGCACCTAAAACATGAAACACTTACAGTATGCCTTAAATGGGAAACACACACAGTACACCTAAAATAGGAAACACACAGTACACCTAAAATAGGAAACACATCCAGGACACCTAAAATAGGAAACACACACAGTACACCTAAAACAGGAAACACATACAGTACACCTAAAACAGGAAACACACACAGTACACCCAAAACAGGAAACACACACAGTACACCTAAAATAGGAAACACACACAGTACACCTAAAACAGGAAACACATACACAGTGCACCTAATAGGAAACACATCCAGTACACCTAAAACAGGAAACACATACAGGACACCTAAAATAGGAAACACATACAGTACACCTAAAACAGGAAACACATACAGGACACCTAAAACAGGAAACATATACAGTACGCCAAAAACAGGAAACGCATATAGTACACATAAAATAGGAAACACATACAGGACACCTAAAACAGGAAACATATGCAGTACGCCAAAAACAGGAAACGCATATAGTACACATAAAATAGGAAACACATAAAGGACACCTAAAACAGGAAACATATACAGAACACATAAGACAAAAGGAAACACATACAGTACATCTAAAGGAGGAAACACATACAGTACATCTAAAACAGGAAATACATACAGTACACCTAAAACAACAGGAAACACATATATTATCTCTCACCTTCCTCTTCTCTTTGATGGAAATAAAAACGTGTGGCTTCTCTAGTCCAAATGATTTTTTGTGAACCATTTTGATTTTTAGTTGCTGCTGGAAGAAGTTCCTCAGCAATGAGGCATCTCCTGTTAGTGAAAAACATTGGAGTAGTCGGTAGAGTTTGACGGTGGAGATCTAATATGAATATCTGAATACTGACTCATTTTGACATACTGGGCCAAACGACAAAGAGAAATCTGTACAAATGGAAAACGCGCGTCGGGAGCGTTCAGGTAGAGACCTCTCCCTCCTCCAGTGTTTATAGACTGCAATCTATAACTTAGGCTTCATCACAATGACTAAATGTATGTAGGCATATCTGGAGCACTGGAGAGGTATAAACATTACCTATTAAGTTGATTTTATTAATCCCTGTGAACAAACAATGCAATTTAGTGTATATCAATAAAGGCTGTAGTTTTACTTTTTTTCACTGGTATTATTATATTATTATAATTTAAAATAGAGTTCTTTTGTATTCCAGAGCTATCTGTATATAGTTCTGGGATATATTAGTAGTTAACCAACACAGGGATCTGCAAACTATTATAAGCAAAGAGTCAAAATATATTAAACTTCAAAGCAACTAGAGAGTAAATAAGAAATACCCTTTCCATAACTGAAAATAAACAAGATAACATAAGTGTTTTACAGGAGGTAAGGGATATGAGTTTTAGAAGAAATTAAAAAAACAGTGAACTCTGAACCATCATGTAGATTAGTCAAAACCAAGTGGACAAGCTGTAAAAGTGTTTCATTTTGACAGATGTATTAGCTTTTACAGCCTTCAAAGTGGTTACACATGTTAAGTGTTATCTGTAGCTCGGCTGCACCTGTCTATATACTGAGCCTCTCAGAAGAAAGGTTTCAGGTTCTGAAATGACTATAAATTACAAGATCCTTCTAAAAGTGTCATGCACAGAGATACTGTCAGAATTATTAGCACAAGAGCTAAACCTTACCGTACCAGGGTCCTGAAAAGTGCAGTAAATCAGTTTGTGAGCACTTGATATTGTCTGTTGTGGTGAATGAGGATGACTGCCACCAGTTTAGCAAGTCATTGGGTGTGTATTGTGTGTAAGCTAGCCGCATCATGCATTCCAGCAGAGGGAAAGCTGACTTTGCTGAGTTGTTGGCTTGTCCTCAGCAAAGCCTTCCTGTTTTTTGGTTCCCTAATCCTAATCCTAATTTGCTGTGTTGGCTGCAACCAGTATGGTCTGTACTGTGTGTCAGCTGACCTGAACATCAAGCTTAAATTCCAGTAGAGGGAAAACAGACTTTGCTGAGTTGTTGGCTTGTCCACTATAAAGCATTCTTGTGGTTTGGTTCAGTTTCTGCTTTCCTGCTTATGACTATTGGACTCTCCTTTGGATTGCTGCCTGAACTGACTTTTTGACTTGCTTCTCAACCTAATCTGTCTGCCACTATACCAGGTATTAAGCCCACATAACAGTATTATCATGCAGGGATGCTTCTGGATGTAAAAGTCAATTGGCCAAAACAGACAAAAGTACATCCATAAATGGGCACTTAAACGATCAATTCACCTTGAAAGTCATATAAAGATGATGCTGGACATTGACACTACAGGTGGTAACAGAAAAATATAATAAAATATTAAAACTTGAACCTTTTTTAATATTTTAACAAAAATGATCAATTAATAGAAACTGGCCGCTGAAAAAGTGGTGGGAAATCAGCATTAAATGGATTCCTCAACAGCAAGTGTTGATTATATTAGCTATTAGGAAATAACCTCTTCATGCCACTTTTAGTGCTAGACTTTGGCATTTAAATTCTGTGCAGAATCATCACACAAGAGAGGTTTATTACCACGTCTGACGGTGGTGAGAGGATTCCCGTGGATCACCAGCTCCTCCAGGGATGGGAAGAGAGCCGCAGGCAGCAGATTCTCCTCGAAAGTTATCTGGAAAATAAAAATCGTTTTACTCAGCAAGAGTGCTGGTCCAAAGGATGCACGGGCCAATCACACACGTTACAGTATCCACGACTTTAAAGGGAAACAGCAAAAGTCACAGTTTTGGTAAGACAGTCTCAATAAATGTTTCGGAGGGTGCAGATATATATTATATGTATATATATATATTTTTTATTATTACTTTATCCTTGGTGTCTAGTGGTAACTGTGGAAATTGATCCATGGTGTCTAATGCATTGAAGTGCCTGGAGCACCGGAGCGAGCACTAGTCTGCATTCTTTAAATTCCAGAGAGACAAGAGAGCAGAAACTAGAATTTTCTGTAGTAAGAAATGACAAGGTCTATTCTCTTCAACCTGGAAATACAGTGGATATAAAAAGTCTACACACCCCTGTTAAAATGTCAGGTTTCTGTGCTGTAAAAAATGAGACAAAGATAAATCATTTCAGAACTTTTTCCACCTTTAATGTGACCTATAAACTGTACAACTCAATTGAAAAACAAACTGAAATCTTTTAGGTGGAGGGAAGAAAAATAAAAAATAAAAATAATGTGGTTGCATAAGTCTGCACACCCTCTTATAACTGGGGATGTAGCTGTGTTCAGAATTAAGCAATCACATTCCAAATCGTGTTAAATAGGAGTCAGCATACACCTGCCATCATTTAAAGTGCCTCTGATTAACCCCAAATAAAGTTCAGCTGCTCTAGTTGGTCTTTCCTGAAATTTTCTTTGTCGCATCCCACAGCAAAAGCCATGGTCCACAGAGAGCTTCCAAAGCATCAGAGGGATCTCATTGTTAAAAGGTATCAGTCAGGAGAGGGGTACAAAAGAATTTCCAAGGCATTAGATATAGCATGGAACACAGTGAAGACAGTCATCATCAAATGGAGAAAATATGGCACAACAGTGACATTACCAAGAACTGGAGCTCCTTCCAAAATATTTGAAAAGACGAGAAGAAAACTGGTCTGGGAGGCTACCAAGAGGCCTACAGCAACATTAAAGGAGCTGCAGGAATATCTGGCAAGTACTGGCTGTGTGGTACATGTGACAACAATCTCCCGTATTCTTCATATGTCTGGGCTATGGGGTAGAGTGGCAAGACGAAAGCCTTTTCTTACGAAGAAAAACACCCAAGCCAGGCTACATTTTGCAAAAACACATCTGAAGTCTCCCAAAAAGCATGTGGGAAAAGGTGTAATGGTCTGATGAAACCAAGGTTGAACTTTTTGGCCATAATTCCAAAAGATATGTTTGGCGCAAAAACAACACTGCACATCACCAAAAGAACACCATACCCACAGTGAAGCATGGTGGTGGCAGCATCATGCTTTGGGGCTGTTTTTCTTCAGCTGGAACTGGGGCCTTAGTTAAGATAGAGGGAATTATGAACAGTTCCAAATACCAGTCAATATTGGCACAAAACCTTCAGGCTTCTGCTAGAAAGCTGAACATGAAGAGGAACTTCATCTTTCAGCATGACAACGACCCAAAGCATACATCCAAATTAACAAAGGAATGGCTTCACCAGAAGAAGATTAACGTTTTGGAATGGCCCAGCCAGAGCCCAGACTTGAATCCGATTGAAAATCTGGGGGTGATCTGAAGAGGGCTGTGC
The DNA here is from genome assembly GCA_027410445.1 of Discoglossus pictus. Lineage (NCBI taxonomy): Eukaryota > Metazoa > Chordata > Amphibia > Anura > Alytidae > Discoglossus > Discoglossus pictus. Next base: position 465,493,720 of record CM050164.1, read on the forward strand.
ACAGGAGATGCCCTCGCAATCTGCCAAGTCAAAATGTGCCATGCTGATAGACTCATACCCAAAAAGACTGAGTGCTGTAATAAAATCAAAAGGTGCTTCAACAAAGTATTAGTTTAAGGGTGTGCATACTTATGCAACCATATTATTTTATTTTTATATTTTTTCTTCCCTCTACCTAAAAGATTTCAGTTTGTTTTCCAATTGAGTTGTACAGTTTATAGGTCACATTAAAGGTGGAAAACGTTCTGAAATTATTTATCTTTGTCTCATTTTTTTACAGCACAGAAACCTGACATTTTAACAGGGGTGTGTAGACTTTTTATATCCACTGTATAAGCAGTCTTACCATTTATGTCATGTGACAAAGACCCCTGTAACCCGATCTGATGCAGTAATGAAGCAGCATGTGGGCAGTCTATCATGCATGTAAACATAGATTTTATTTTATTTCTCAGTGAAAAATGCACGTAGTTCAAAAATTCAAAAATTATTTCAACATGCTTTTACGACTTTTATATATTTACTGTAATGTGGTCCAAATTGTTCTGAATTAAGTGGCCCTTTATGTAAGCTGTAAATACATGGAGGTGAGAACGAACTGGGAGCTTATAAGATGAAGGAAAGGAGTAGAGAGTGGGGTGTAGTGATTAGGTGATGGACGAGAAGAAGTATGAAGATTGTATAAGATTTTGATTGAAAGAATGAGGAGGAAAGTGAGGATGACATAGAGGTAGGAGCGGAGGAGACAAAGAAAGGATGGAGAGATGAGAGCGTAGGAATAAGGATACCATTAGATCACTGGTTATCTGGCAATACCTTGTTATCCGCCAGGCTCAGGAATCTCATGTTTGGAAGAGGTGGTGAGAATTTCTGCTTTAACCTCTTCAGTGAAATTTTGGAGGGTAATGTCACTTTGGGGCTTCTGGTTGAATCAGGAAGATTCTGCTTAAAAACCTAAAAAAATATTATTAAAATATACAAAGCTCCCGTTTTACAGAGTGTTATTGAGCAATGAGAAGAGGTGCCATCTTATCATCATCACATATTATAATTGTCGAACTACGAGACGTCGTCCCGCTTTGCATGGTGCGTACAAATTAGGCGATGAGCACCTAAGGCACTCATCGCCTGCAAGCCTCATATAGCGAGACGAGCCGTTAAGGCACTAAAACTCGCAGCAGAGCTCTTACTACAACTCACAGCACTTGCCCGATGAGCGCCAAAGGCGCTCATTTCCTGACTTATTAAATTGCCATTCGCCCAATTAAATACGGCTCTATATAAGCACATAGCATCTTTTTTGAAAATAAGTTTTGAGTTACTGAAAACCTTGCTTTTGCATAGAAATTCAATAACTAAATACTTCTGTAAAAAAAATATCCTATGTGCTTATATAGAGCCCTACTCAATTGCCCAATTCGCAATTTGATAAGGCTGTTAGGCTGCAAGCAGTTGACGAATGCACAACTTAGAAAAAAAAACAGTATGATACGCGGGACTTAGAAAAAAAAATACACGAGATGCGGGACTTAGAAAAATGAAACAGGAAAAATACAAAGTTTACCGCCAAACCTTGAAAATCCAAAAACAACCAGGACGTCTGGAAGTGAGGTGGAACGCAAATTTAAGTCGATTTTCAATAATCAGCTAAGCGATAGAAAAAAAAATGGCGGCCCCAAAAAATTTAAACGAGACTACACGACCCTGGACCGTGCAACACACCGACAATCGCATACCACTCTCACACAGGAATGCATGAGGTACAAAATACACTACTACAAAGGACGCCAAATACTCGCAAACCGCGTAGCACATACACAAACAACGCTACTTTACACTCCGATCTTGCACATCACAACATTACGCATCTACAGTATCGCTTTACGCAAATAAACCAACGGTTTGCTCTCACGCACGCAGCCTACTTCTAATGCACAGTTGGGATATTCATAAAAATATCTCCACAGGCCAGAAACAGTCCAACTGGACATTATATGCTGCAGGAAAATGAAAAAAGATTGTTAGCTCTTCAGCCTATTGATTGATGGATATATTAATTACAATTAGGTAAAGTATATTAATTCATTAAGTAACTAATTAATTGATTAGTATTTACAAAAATATAGACATGTGTATCTGTCTTTGTAATGAGCGCAGAGGCTGCTCAGAGGAGCAAAAGTACACCAGTGGAGAGGCTCGAAATGAGCGCCGAAGGTCCTCACAGTACAAAAACCTTCACATTGTGTGGCAAACAGCATTGCCATGGCATCAAATTTTATTGACTGTCATTTTTTGACGGGCAAGTCACTAGTTGTGTTATAAACAATGCAGTAAATTAAAGAGAAAAACATAAGACTATTTATAATTAATGTTGTAAACATGACTTTTATTAAAAGTATATGGCAGTCTGTGCGATCTCCTGCGTCTCTGTCTGATTGAACGTCTCATATCACATCATTTTATTGAGGAATTCTGTATATTAGTCATTCAAAGTACATTTGGAAGAGCGTATGAGCCATAGAGCTGTGTGGAGTTGTGTCCTAGCCAATCAGTATCACGGCTGCAGCTTTGTCTCAGTCAATGAGAGGGAAACAGATAGATTGGCCACAACTAATTATTAATTTTATGCTAATTTAGCTTGGATTTTCAGAGGCATCCCTTCTCAAAATCCACTACCTGAAAACTGAAGATATTTTGGAAACTTTAGAGTAAGTTTATTAATGTTTATTTGGGGATTTTTATCATGCAAAAAATGTTTTCATACACCACTGATTCTCCTCTATCAGATGAATTCATAATCCAGGAAACTTATATATAAGTTATTAAAATCAAATCTTATACAAATGTACATTATCCCTTGTATGACCATCACTATTGTTGGGATACAGATGTCCTAGTGCACTTGTCTATAATATGGGAGTATTATAAATAGTGATCCAATTTAGTGTCAGTTAAATTAAAGTATTATATATATTGGAAGATTCACTATGTAAATAAACTAGAACATCCCTCTAGTAGGTGTTCATGTACAACAGACAATCCAAACTTAGGTAATAAAACCAGTACTTAACCCTTGTATAGTGATACTGAATATGTGGGTTCATTACAAATAAAGCATAAGAATAAAATAAAAAAGGATAAGAAAACCAGGTACTTACCGATGATAGCGCATCCTTAGGTGTGCAGGAGTTAAAGACGACATCTGTAAAACAAACAATATATCATAATTATATCAATTGAAAATATCAAATGCAGAATCAATAATTATATATATATATATATATATATATATATATTTACACAGTGAGGGGGAAAAAGTAATTGATCCCCTGCTGATTTTGAACGTTTGCCAACTGACAAAGAAATGATCAATATATAATTTTAATGGTAGGTGTATTTTAACAGTGAGAGACAGAATAACAAAAAAAAAAAAACATAAAAAAAACGCATGTCAAAAAAGTTATAAATTGATTTGCAGGTCAATGAGGGAAATAAGTAACTGACCCTTTCGACTTAGTACTTGGTGGCAAAACCCTTGTTGGCAATCACAGATGTCAGACGTTTCTCATAGTTGGCCACCAGGTTTGCACACATCTCAGGAGGGATTTTGTCCCACTCCTCTTTGTAGATCCTCTCCAAGTCATTAAGGTTTCGAGGCTGATGTTTGGCAGCTCGAACCTTCAGCTCCCTCCACAGATTTTCTTTGGGATTAAGGTCTGGAGACTGGCTAGGCAACTCCAGGACCTTAAAGTGCTTCTTCTTGAGCCACTCCTTTTTTGCCTTGGCGGTGTGTTTTGGGTCATTGTCATGATGGAATACCCATCCTCGAACCGTTTTCAATGCCCTGGCTGAGGGAAGGAAGCTCTCACCCAAGATTTGACGGTACATGGCCCCGTCCATCGTCCCTTTGATGCGGTGCAATTGTCCCCTTAGCAGAAAAACACCCCCAAAGCATAATGTTTCCACCTCCATGTTTGACAGTGAGGACGATGTAGGTCTACAATCTTGTCCCTGACATCCTTGGACAGCTCTTTGGTCTTGGCCATGGTGGTGAGTGTGGAATCTGATTGATTGATTGCTTTTGTGGACAGGTGTCTTTTATACTGTAAACAAACTGAGATTAGGAGCACTCCCTTTAAGAGAGTGCTCCTAATCTCAACTTCTTACCTGTATAAAAGACACCCAGGAGCCAAAAATCTTGCTAATTGATAGGGGATCAAATACTTATTTCCCTCACTGACCTGTAAATCAATTTATAACTTTTTAAACATGCATTTTTCTTTTTTGCTATTCTGTCTCTCAATGTTAAAATACACCTACCATTAAAATTATAGACTGGTCATTTCTTTGTCAGTGGACAAACGTTCAGAATCAGCAGGGGATCAAATACTTTTACCCCCCCCACTGTATATATATCTATATATATATATATATATATATATATATATATATATATATATATATATTCTTAGCAATCTTCAGTGATGAATAGCTCCACTTACGTGTTCTGTCGGGATCCTCTGCATTGGGTAACACCATGTAATCCATGTTCTGTTCTGTCTTTATCTGTGGCTCTGCCTTATATCTTTCTTTCTCAGTTTCCTTTTGAATCCTGTGGCCCCTGACTTCTGTCCCATCCCCATCTCCTTCTCCTATAGTTGAGCTGTTAGTGAATTCTCTCAGGTCCATCTGATGCAAGTAGGGGATTTCAGAAATGCTATTTTTGTCCAGATTCAGATGTCGCAAGCTATAAAAAAACGAGAAGGTAATTTCTAAAAGTGGATTTTCATGTTAAAATAATACCAGATGTAAATACATTAATGCTTTATTATTTTATATTAGAAACACATACTAATAATCAGCCATGTTCTGACTGATTGCATTCTTCTCTTCTACTATGATCACCTTCAAAATGCTTAAAGGGTCATTTAATTCAGCATAATTTGGACCATGTCACTGTGAAGATCTCCTTAAAACATGTTTAAATGCTTTTTGAATTTTGAAATATGTGCATTTTTCACTGAGGAGTCAAAAAGAAAAAAAAAATATGTGTTTATATGTGTGAAAGACTGCCCACAGCCTGCTCCAGGTCTCAAACAATGGGACTCATTATGGCTTCATTACTGCAACCAATCAGGTTCCAGGGGTGTGTCCTCCATTCAAGTTAATGGTAATGGTTTTGTTAGACTGCTTTTATTACCGGTTTGAAGGCACTAGAAGATATTTGGATATTCAGATTTCTGGTTTATGCACCCTGGGTAGAATCAAATTTGCAAAGGACACAAAATGTACATCCTACAAAAAAATAAATGAAAGAAAACAATAGCAAATATTCTGGAGCCTATGTAGGCAGAGAGTCCTAGCCATGAGCTGTGTAGAGTTCTGTCCTAGCTAATCAGCTGTCAGTATCATGATATATATTGTTTTACCTGCCTATGATTGGCCACAACTAATTACTAATTCTATGCTAATTTAGCTTGGATTTTCAGGGATGTTCCTTCTCAAAATCAACTGCCTGAAAATTGAAGACATTTTGCAAACTTAGGGTAAGTTTCTTAATGTTTATTTTGGATTTTTTCAAGCAAAAAGAATTTCATACACTACTGATTGTCTTCTATCAGATTCATCATAATCTTTTGAGACTTCCATATACCTTTAATCTTGGGCCAATATGCTAGCAATAAATAAGCTTTGCGGAAAATAACTTTTGATCAAGAGAATGCTTGTTGTAGTTGAGTCCTTCAGTCGCATCCGACTCTTGGTGACCATATGAATCGCACACCAGCCAAGTCTGCCAGTTCCTTCTCAAGTGGACTGAGATTTGTTCGCCCTCTCTGCTATAACTTGCCCATCTTGGGTGACCCTACATGGTATAACTAACAGCTTTGTTGAAGTTCACAAGCCCCTTCACCACAACAAGGTAGCGATCCAGAAGGGGATTAGAGAATGCAGTACATGTCTAACAGATTGAACACAGTCTACTTATTGCTGAGTACTTTGTACCTTTTCAGATTGGCCAAGCTCACGAAGACAGAAGAGTCACAAATGTTGTTATCATCCAGCATCAAGACTTCCAGTGATGGAAACATTGGAATATCTGGATATTTCCTAAAAAAGATAATACACATTACACTATGGCACTGCTGGGGGTGTACCTACAGCACAAACATGTGAGATCTTCTACTTACATTAATGGGACACTCATGTCTGGTGGGAGATGTTGAAGTCCATTTCCAGTCAGCTGAAGAACTCTGAGGTTTGAGATGACCCCAAGCTGTGAGACATCATCTGCAGACAGGTTGTTGTATGAAAGATCCAGAACCTGAGATGAAAGTAAAAAGTATTGTAGCTTAAGTCACTAATTGTTAATGGGAGAAGAACATGGGGTGATGTCAAAGTTGATGATTTCAAAAATATTTTGGACATCTAAAATCGATAGACATTTATAGATGTAACCTGCAGAGTTTGGAGTAGAACAAATGTAGTTCAAAAGCAGATGATGTACATTAAATAAATAGTACATTTGAGTTCATTTTTGGACTTCTAAAAACAAGCTAAAAACTTATTTCCTGCTCAGAATTCTGAAAAATACAGTTTTTGCAATGCCTTCTGGGAAGCTAGACAGGGACATACAAATTAGTGCACAATGTATTTTCACTCTTTAATCCAACCCAGTACCGTTTAGCATATGCCTGTTGATAACACAGCTTTAAAGAATAGTAAAGGATAGATTATACACAAGTTAGGAGACCTACCCACAGAAAGCACTGTTTCAATCGTAAATGGATCTCATCAGTGTGGGACTGGTTCCCAACTCGTACAGCAGATAAATAGTACATTTGTGTTGGACAGCTAAAAACTTAGAAAACGTAGAAGAAAAAACAGTGAGTCCCCTACTGGGACCTATAAACCATTAGTGATCCAAAACAATCATTCTATTTTCATATTTGCATGTATTGAATAGTACCATAAAAAAACAGGAGTGAAATGAGCATAGGCTACATGTGATACATCAATAATGTAAGTTATTTTGAAGATCTTTATTGTGGTAATCAAGCAGAATTTAGTGAATTATAGAATCCCTTTGTCTATCTATTTTTATCATTGTGAGATCGGTAACTCACCTATACACTATCAACAAGGTTCCTCATAATTAGGACTATGGTATTCCCAGTAGTAACATACAGATGTCAGAGCTGGACCATAAAGAAGGCTGAGATCATGAGATTAAAGCTTTAATATTTTGGCCATATCATGAGAAGACTCAGATGACATTAAAGCAATGAACATGAACTTGAGGATGCTAAGAGGGGCAGTGGCTGGCAGATGTGTCTATCATGCTGCAGTCCATAGGGTCATGGAGAGTCAGATATGACTGAATGACTAAACAGCGGCAAACCTAAGATAACATTAATAAATGATAAGGTATGCACTGATGTGTTCTGGGACAAACAGTGTATTTAACTATAGAGAGTCTGATATCTTAACCATTTTCTGAATAAAACAAATGTAGCCTTTGTTCCCACCCTCTGGAAAGTGATGAGCATTTCTAAACATATGGGGAGATGTTAATGGTGACCAACAAATACAACTATGGCTAGTTAAGGAGTAGACTTTCCATAGTGGTGCAGTAATCTTGGTATTGGTGCACCCACTTATTCAATTCCCAAAACAGGAAATAAAATATAAGTTTAATTTAATAAATTAAAAATTAAAATATTTAAACTGGTGCATTAAAACAATGGTGAAGCCGGACTCAAAAATTCAGCATAGAAAGAAAGATACCTTAACACGAAGAGGAAAGTTGATACAAGAGTATGTAGGGGAATGAAAAAGAACCTTACTAGGACCTCAAAGGGTGGATCTTAGCTGGAAGGTCACACTATTTGTGTACCCCAAAGCTTGCTGATTCCCTGTGTCCTTCTTTGAATAGGGTAATTGCAGAAAATGTGTATTCTTAAGTATAAATGAGAGCATACGTGAATCAGAGACAAAGCAGGGCCCAAAATTGGATGGTGACAATAATTGCAAAACTTTAAATCCCACTAGATATCTGAATATAATTTCTTACTACAATAAAGGTCATATCCACATTTTTTTAAGGCCTGAATACACCCAATATATACTATACTTAGATTTAATGCCAGACAATATCATAATTCTCCAATTTGTACCATAATAAGGTACACGCACTTCCTCTTCTCAGCTAACCAACAACACCCAGCCTTCGCCCTTCGCCAATCCCACAGCCACTATGCCTCCTTTGACCCTGTAATAGAGGATGAAGTCTCAAGTCTACTACCAACCTCTTGCCTTACTACCTATCCTCTGGATCCTACTCTTCCACACTTACCCCAGCTCTCACACATCCCTTCAACCTTTCCCTAAACACTGGCACGTTTTCATCATCTTCAAAACCTGCCATAATTAAGAAACCCTCATCTCTCTGATTCTGCATCTAACTATCGCCCTATCTCTCTACTTCCATCGTCTTTTAAGCTGCTCAAGCGGCTCGTCTATAATCTTTTTACACAATTTATTTCCTCCAACTCCCTTCTTGACACCTTCCAATCTGGCTTCTGGCCCCAACACTCTACTGCGACAGCTCTCATTAAAGCCACTAATGACTTGCTCAACGCCAAGGCAAAGGGTCACTTTTCTACTTCTTCTGGATCTCTCTGCTACCTTTGATACAGTTGACCACCCTCATCTAAACCAAATTATCTGCTCCCTTAGCATCCAAGACACTGCTCTCTCATGGTTCACATCATACCTACATATCAAATTTAGTGTCTCCTTCTCTGGCACCTCTTCTTCTCCTCGTCCTCTTTCTGTTGGCATACCCCAAGGTTCAGTCCTAGGCCCCCTCCTCTTCTCCATCTATACATCCTCACTTGGTAGCCTTATAAAATCTTGGATTTCATTATCATCTCTATGCAGACAACACTCAAATTTACCTTTCAGCACCACATCTATCCCCCTCTCTTCTAGCACGTGTTTCCAACTGCTTCTCAAGCATAACATCCTGGATGTAAACCAACCATCTCAAACTCAACATGTCTAAGACCAAACTCCTAATCTTCCCCATCTACTAAAGCTTTAATTCCTCACAGCTCTCTCACTGTCAACAATGCCATCATCACTCCCACCTCCCAAGCCCGTTGTCTTGGGGTTCTATTGAACCTTGCCCTTTCCTCACATATATTCACTAAGGAAATCGTATCATTTTAATCTAAATAACATCTTCAAAATACCTTACACAAGACTCAACTAATATTCTAATACATTCTCTCATAATTTCTCGGCTTGACTACTGTAACTTGCTTCTTGCTAGCCTGCCTACCACCCATCTATCTCTACTCCAATCCATAATGAACGAATCCGCTAGACTCATCTACCATACTTAACGCTCAGTGTCTGCATCTCCTCCAGAATAAAATGTAAAATCATGGCCTAAACTTACAAAGCCCTCAATAACAGTGCACCTTCTTATATCTCTGCTCTCATCTCAAAATACTCCCCCACCCGCCCCCTTCTTTGTTCTGCTAACAACCTTCTTCTCTCCTCTCTTATCACCTCCTCTCACTCCTGCCTTCAGGACTTTTCTTGTGCTGGCCCTTTTCTCTAGAAACTCCTTGCCACCCTCCTCTAGACTACCTCCTCTCTTTAAAAAGCTTCAAAATCTCACAAAAAATGTATCTGTTTAAAGAAGTTTATTCCCTTCCACCTTAATATGCACAATGCTTCTATCACCCTCCTGTACCACACCCAAACCCTTGATAAGTTTGAAGTTTTCAGTCTTGCAACGTGCTTTAGGGAAAGCACACTAGATTCTAAACTTAAAGACAGGGTTCTCCATTCTTTAAAAGGTGTTAATATTATTACTTCCTTTATTTGTAACATTGTTTGGCCTTGTACTTACCCCATGTATAGCACTATGAAATATGTTAACGCTTTACAATTAAAGGATAATAATAATACATATTTTCCATAGAATATACTGACTCCCTTTTTATAATATTTATACTAATAATTCAAACAGGAGACAGGATGAACATGCAATAATGCTTGTTAGGAGTTGCCATTCCTATCAGGATGCCTACACTACAGGAGGAGTAATATTGTCAAAACTTGTTTACAGACAATATGTCTAGGTACCCCCTCCTACTACTCTGCTGGCCAGCTTCTGCCCCTCAAAACAGGTAACCCCCATGACTGGACTCCCTTCAGCCCAGACCCCTTCATTATACTCCCTGGGAAAACTGCAGCATGTAGATACTAAACATGACTTGATATCACCTTTACATCAATACAATTTACACAGGTGTGTCTTATGCACAGAGCAGTGTCTGCGTGTGTGGCCTTAGAAAAAGGCCACACACACACTGCTCTGTGCATAAGACACACCTGTGAAAATAACATCATACAGTAAACCCAACATTAATATATTGTGGCCCACATTACATTATACCTAGAAACATCATGTCAAATTCAGTAGCAAGTCCCATGTCCATTGAAATATTTAGCAATCACATGGGCAGGGGTTACAAATAAGTCCATGATTCAGGTACCAGGTTCCCCTCAGGGCTGACAATAGTCCATCTATAGCCCCAAAAGTTTAGTGGGGGCCCTCTTGGGCATGACACCTGCATTACTCTGATTACTCATCTAGATTACTGGACACTCATAGCTACCTCACTCTTCATATATTCATATACAGTGCCTTGCAAAAGTATTCACCCCCTTGGCGTTTTGTTGCCTCACAACCTGGAATTAGCATGGATTGTTTGAGGATTTGCATCATTTAATTTACAGAACATGCCCACAACTTTGAAGATGTTTTTTTTTTTTGTTTTATTGTGAAGAAAATAAAAAATAGGACAAAATAACAGAAAAAGTCAATGAGCATAACTATTCACTCCCCTAAAGCCAATACATTGTAGAGCCACTGTTTGCGGCAAACACAGCTCCAAGGCACTTTGGATAAGTCTCTATGAGCTTGCCACATCTTACCACTGGGAATTTTGTCCATTCTTCCTTGCAAAACTGCTCCAGCTCCTTCAAGTTGGATGGTTTGTGCTTGTGAACAGCAATATTTAAGTCTGACCACAGATTTTCTATTGGATTGAGGTCTGAGCTCTGACTAGGCCCTTCCAACACATTTACATTTTTCCCTTTAAACCACTCAGGTGTTGCTTTAGCAGTGTGTTTGGGGTCATTGTCCTGCTGGAAGGTGAACTTCCATCCTAGCTTCAAATCACGTACAGAGTAGTACAGGTTTTGCTCAAGAATATCCCTGTATTTAGCACCATCCATCTTTCCCTCAACTCTGACCAGTTTCCCAGTCCCGGCTGCTGAAAAACATCCCCACAGTATGATGCTGCCACCACCATGTTTCACTGTAGGGATGGTGTTCTTTGGGTGATGGGATGTGTTAGGTATGCGCCAGACATAGTATTTTCTTTGATGGCAGAAAAGTAAAATTTCAGTGTTATCAGACTAGAGCACCTTCTTCCATACATTTTGCGAGTCTCCCACTTGCCTTTTCGCAAACTCAAACGTGCCATTTTGTTTTTTGCTGAAAATAATGACCACTCTGCCATAAAGCCCAACTCTGTGGAGCGTACAGCTTATTGTCGTCCTATGTACATATACTCCAGTCTCTGCTGTGGAACTCCAGGGTTACCTTAGATCTCTGTGCTGCCTCTCTGATTAATGCCCTCCTTGCCCGGTCTGTGAGTTTTGGTGGGAGGCCATCTCTTGGCAGGTTTGCTGTTGTGCTATGTTCTTTCCATTTGGTTATGATAGATTTGATGGTGCTCCTGTGGATCATCAAAGAATTTGGTATTTTTTAATAACCTAACATTGTCCCTTACTTGTTTGGAGAGTTCCTTGGTCTTCATGACAGTGTTTGGTTAGTGGTGCCTCTTGCTTAGGCGTTGCAGCTTCTGGGGCCTTTCAAAAAATGTGTGTATATGTAATGACAGATCATGTGACACTTAGATTGCACACAGGTGGACATCATTCCACTAATTATGTGACTTCTGAAGGTAATTGGTTGCACCAGAGCTTTTTATGGGCTTCATAACAAAGGGGATGAATACATACGCACATGCTAATTTTCTGTTTTCTATTTCTAAAAAATAGTTTTATGTATATATATTTTTCTCATTTCACTTCATCAACTTAGACTATTGTGTTCTGATCCATCACATAAAATTCAGATTAACAACATATTTAACTTAAGGCTGTAATGTAACAAAATAGGTAAAAAGTCAAGGGGGTGAATATTTAGTGTGTGTTTGTATGTTATTTTATTATTATTAACCTTTAATTATAACGCGCCAACATATTTTGTAGCGCTCTACATGGGGATAAGAATAGGGAAGAAAACAAACTGCAGAAAATTGGAGGGCCCTGTTTTGAGCTTAGAATCGTTGTAGAAAGTGCTTTGTTCCAAAGCACCCTACAAGACTGGAAACCCGCTACTTACGTGTGCATATGTGTGTGTGTGTGTATATACATATATATATATATATATATATATATATTATGTTAATATTTCTAAGAGCCATTAAGGACATCAATTTTGGTGACCGCTCTTTTAAAAATTGCAACCCTTCTGCCTACTTTGCTTAATTAAATATTATGAGTTTGTAGATATTGCAATATTTTAATAGCACAGAGCTATGGCAAGGAAAGACAGATCACACACTGTACCAAGTTGGAAAGTATATTACAGGAAAAGCCAATAAAATGCCCTCATAATATTTATCAATTTGACAAAACTCAGCTACTTAATTACTAAAGTCTCACACATTGAGCCAATGACTAAATAAATGTCAAGTTTAATACAAATGATGAGAGTGAATGCTCCTTCCTTCTATGTATTAAAGCATCTAGATAGTGTTAATATTTAAAGGTTAATGATGTAATTATTTTTCAACAGTTACAGAAAGCCGCAGGGAAACAATGGACATAATCATTTATAATCTTTCATTCTGTTTTATGGCAAACTCAAATATAAAAGAAAACACCTACAAAAAGGAATTCCTTTTAAACTTTCAAGACAACTGGGTGCTATTAAAGGGATATGGAACGTTTCTTGATTTTACTAGGTAACTAATATAAAATGTTGGAGGCTTAGCCACACAGCCAATGGACTGGCCAGTCAAACAATGGAATGGAGTCAGATTGAGTCAGCCCCTAGGAGAGACAAACAGCTGTTTAAATAATGATGGTCGATTGGCTACACAGCCAATGGGCGGGCCAGTCAATCAATGGCATAGAGCCAGGCTGAGTCAGCCTCTAGGAGAGACAAACAGCTGTATTCATAATGATAGAGGCTTGGCCACACAGCCAATGAGCTGGCCAGTCAGCCAATTAAATGGAGTCAGGTTGACTGATCTCCTAGGAAAGACAAGCAGCTGTAACTTAGTAAAGGTGTCTTCATATTAAGGCATAGCTCTTGCCATCCCAAAAGTTTCCTTATCAGGTGTCTACTATACCGCTGATGCTACCTGAATCTGATGAAAATCAATGTATGGGCTATAACATGAGAGTTTTCTCATTAGCTTCTTATGGTAGATATATAATATATGTACACCCCTCACATTTTTGTAAATATTGTATATCTTTTCATGTGACAACACTGAAGACATGACCCTCTGCTACAATGTAAAGTAGTAAGTGAACAGCCTATATAACAGTGTAAATTTGCTGTCCACTCAAAATAACTCAACACACAGCCATTAATGTCTAAACCGTTGGCAACAAAAGTGAGTACACCCCTAAGTGGAATGTCCAAATTGGGCCCAATTAGCCATTTTCCCTTCCCGGTGTAATGTGACTCGTTAGTGTTACAAGGTCTCAGGTGTGAATGGGGAACAAGTGTGTTAAATTATTAAATTATTATTATTGTTATCGCTCTCAAACTCTCTCATACTGTTAACTGGAAGTTCAACATGGCACCTCATGGCAAAGAACTCTCTGAGGATCTGAAAAAAAGAATTGTTGCTCTACATAAAGATGGCCTAGGCTATAAGAAGATTGCAAGACCCTGAAACTGAGCTGCAGCACGGTGGGCAAGACCATATAGCGGTTTCACAGGACAGGTTCCACTCAAAACAGGCCTCGCCATGGTCGACCAAAGAAGTTGAGTGCACATGCTTAGTGTCATATCCAGAAGTTGTCTTTGGGTAATAGACGTAGGAGTGCTGCCAGCATTGCTGCAGAGGTTGAAGGGGTGGGGGTTTAGCCTGTCAGTACTCAGACCATACTCCGCACACTGCATCAAATTGGTCTGCATGGCTGTCGTCCCAAAAGGAAGCCTCTTCTAAAGATGATGCACAAGAAAGTCTGCAAACAGTTTGCTGAAGACAAGCAGATTAAGGACATGGATTACTAGAACCAAGTCCTGTGATCTGATGAGACCAAGATAAACATATTTAGTTCAGATGGTTTCAAGCGTGTGTGGCGGCAACCAGGTGAGAAGTAACAAAGACAAGTGTGTCTTGCTTACAGTCAAGCATGGTGGTGGGAGTGTCATGGTCTGGGCCTGCATGAGTGCTGCCAGCACTGGGGAGCTACAGTTCATTGAGGGAACCATGAATGCCAGCATGTATTGTGACATACTGAAGCAGAGCATGATCCCCTGGGCCGCAGGGCAGTATTCCAACATAACGGCCCCAAACACACCTCCAAGACCACCACTGCCTTGCTAAACAAGCTGAAGGTAAAGGTGATGGACTGGCTAAGATGTCTCCACAGACCTAAACCCTATGGGGCATCCTCAAACGGAAGGTGGGGGAGTGCAAGGTCTCTAACATCCACCAGCCCTGTGATGTCATCATGGAGGAGTGGAATAGGACTCCAGTGGCAACCTGTGAAGCTCTGGTGAACTCCATGCCCATGAGGGTTAAGGCAGTGCTGGAAAATACTGGTGGCCACACAAAATATTGACACTTTGGGCCCAATTTGGACATTTCCACTTAGGGGTGTAGACATGTAGGCACTTTTGTTGCCAACGGTTTAGACATTTAATGGCTGTGTGTTTAGTTATTTTGAGGGGACATCAAATTTACACTGTTATACAGGCTGTACACTTACTACTTTACATTGTAGCTGAGTGTCATGTCTTTAGTGTTGTCCCATGAAAAGATATAATAAAATATTTATAAATATGTGAGCGGTGTACTCACTTCGTTAGATACTATATATATATATATATATATATATATATATATATATATATATATATATATATATACTAGCGACTTGCCCATCGGCATGATGGAGTTCTATATATTCCTCCCCTGTGTCTCTTACCCCCCTCTCCCTCCCCTGTGTGTCTCACCCTCTCCCTACCCTGTCTCTTTTTCCCACCTCTCCCTTCTCCTGTCTCTCTTCCCCCCTCTCCCTTTCCCTGTGTCTCTTACCCCTCTCCCTTCCCCTGTGTCTCTTCCCCCACCCGTGTCTCTCTCATCCTCCCCTGTGTCTCTTCCCCCCTCCCCTGTGTCCCTTCCCCATCTTTATCTCCTGTGTCTCTTCCCCCCCTCGCCCTCCCCTGTGTCTCATACCCCCTCGCCCTTCCCTGTGTGTCTCCCCCCTCTTGCCCTCCCCTATGTCTCTCCCCTCTCCCTCCCCTGACTCTCTTTTCCCCCTCTCCCCAGCCCCTGTCACTTGGGTGATGTGGCCCGTCCTGCAAGCTTAAAAAGGTTCAATGCCTCAACGGCTCACCTTGCTTCGTGAGGCTCACAGTTGCGGCCCTCTGGGCCGAAAACGGTGGGCTTGGGGGAGGTAAGGGCAACGGAGGGGGGAGGGGTATGAGACACAGGGTAGGGCAAGAAGGAAGGAGACACAGGGGCTTATTGCAGCCCCTGTCACTTGGTTGATTTGGCCCGTCCTGCGAGCTTAGAAGGCTTCAATGCCTCAATGGCTCGCCTCGCTCTGCGAGGCTTGCAAGCGTGACGACAAATCGTAGTTTGACAATTATAATATGTGATAGCTACCAAGGAGAATGGTTACCCATGCAATTTTCACAATAGTACCGATATTGGATCTGTTCTGATTGGCAAAGAGTTGCCTTCTCTGATGAGTCATGTTTATGCTCCGTACGGTGGCCGGACATTGCTGTGACAGGCGCAAAACCTCTGAGAAGAAACACTCTGTAACCATTGTTGGAAGAACACAAGCTGGTGGCAGCATTATGGTCTAGGGAATGTTTTCTTGGCATTGTTTGGGTCCACTCACCTACCTCTGGAAGGCACTCTCAACCAATTGGATTATGCATCCATCTTTTCAGATCAAAAAAAAAAAAGGTCTTCCTTGGAGCGGATGGGATCTTCCAGCAGGACAATGATACATGTCATATGGCCAGAATTATCCAGGAGTGGTTGGAGGAGCATATCGAAGACTTCCAAGGCCTTCAAATTCCCAGGGACCACCTTGATGACCATGTTTGCCATATGGATCCACCATGCACTCTTCAGCAGCTGTCAGATGCTCTGCAGTCTGCATGGCTCCAAATACCCTTGCCAATTTTCCACCATCTTATTGACCACGCTGTCTATACACAGTGGTTATTCGGAATATTAGCTGGTGGTCATAACAAGATGACTGGACCGTATATATATATATATATATATATATATATATATATATACGTTTGTCCAATAAAAAAGGTATCACTATTCACTGCAATACTCTGATTATTCAACTATATATATATATATATATATATATATATATATATATATATATATATACACTTTATATTTATTTGCCCATGTGACATCATTCAGGATTCACAGCCCTGGATAAAAGAATTGCCAGCACGGACCCCGGGTGGGACTTGGAGGGGGCAAGATGGGGACTCTCAGGGACAAAAGAAAGAAAAAAATTGGCAGCAATAGCCCCCGCCAGAGATTGGCCCGGTTGCATCTGTGGCAGATCCGCCTCTGCAGCTGAACATGTCAAAATATAGTAAATAAAAAATGTGAGGGCTGCAAAAGCTAGTACTGCAGCATTTAAGAAGAATTCTTAAACACTGAAAAATATTTTGACATTTCATTCGATATTGACTGCTCTACATAATGCTTCCGGGCAATAAACATGAACATATAGTTGTATGAAGCTACTTATGCTATTCCTATTTTGTCAGACTCACTCCAAGATGGGGGAAATCTCCAGGAGTTACACAAATCCTTCTGATCCCATTCATGGAGAGTTCCAGTTCTCGTAGTGCATGGAAGCCACAAAAAGCCTCTGAAAGTAAAAGAAGTATATTATAATTATATTATATATTATATTATATTAGTAAACTGCAAGTTTGCTAAACACTAATAGGTCCTCCTCCAAAAACCTCTTAGGTGGCACTAAGAAATGTCAACAAAATACTATTGTATGTGCCACATATAATGCCATATGTTTGAATTTAAAGGACCACTATAGTCCTATGTACTCTTTTGAAGAGCTACACTCGAAAACAGGTCAAATATTTTTTGAATGAAAAACGAATACAGCATCTCCGATCCTTCAATCTTTCCCACCATCAGAGTCTTCTCTAGGGGGTCCTGTCATCACGATATGGCCAAATATTTGAGCTTCAGTCTCATGATCAAACCTTCCAGTGAGCTGTTTGTCTTGATTTACTGCAGTACTGATTTACTGGATCTTCTTGCAGTCCCAAGGGACTTTAAGCAGTTTTCTCCCACACCACAATTCAAAGATGTCAATTCCCCGGCGCTCAGCCTTCTTTATGTTCCAGCTCTCACATCCGTACGTTACTACTGGGAATACCAGAGTACCAACTATGCAGACTTTTGTTGATAGTGTAATATCTTTACTTTTTTATAGTTTGTCCAGACTTGTCATAGCTTTCGTTCCCATGAGCAAACATCTTTTAACTACTGCAGTGAGTACCATAGACCTAATTATGCGGACCTCGGGTCCATAAATATTGGGAAATCGACATAATTCTAATCTTTTTGGCTCTATAGACCACCACAATGGATTTGAAATGAAAGGAACAAGATGTGCTTTACCTGCAGACTTTCAGCTTTAATTTGAGGGTATTTGCATCCAAATCAGGTGAACGGTGTAGGAATTACAACAGTTTGTATATGTGCCTCCCACTTTTTAAGGGACCAAAAGTAATGGGACAGATTAACAGTCATAAAACAAACTTTCACTTTTTAATACTTGGTTGCAAATCCTTTGCAGTCAATTACAGCCTGAAGTCTGGAACGCATAGACATCACCAGGCGCTGGGTTTCATCCCTGGTGATGCTCTGCCAGACCTCTATTGCAACTGTCTTCAGTTACTGCTTGTTCTAGGGGCATTTCCCCTTCAGTTTTGTCTTCAGCAAGTGAAATGCATGCTCAATCGGATTCAGGTCAGGTGATTGACTTGGCCATTGCATAACATTCCACTTCTTTCCCTTAAACTCTTTGGTTGCTTTTGCAGTAAGCTTCGGGTCATTGTCCATCTGCACTGTGAAGCGCCGTCCAGTGAGTTCTGAAGCATTTGGCTGAATATGAGCAGATAATATTGCCCGAAACACTTCAGAATTCATCCTGCTGCTTTTGTCAGCAGTCACATCATCAATAAATACAAGAGAACCAGTTCCATTGGCAGCCATACATGCCCACGCTATGACACTACCACCACCATGCTTCACTGATGAGGTGGTATGCTTTGGATCATGAGCAGTTCCTTTCCGTCTCCATACTCTTCTCTTCCCATCACTCTGGTACAAGTTGATCTTAGTCTCATCTGTCCATAGGATGTTGTTCCAGAACTGTGAAGGCTTTTTTTAGGTGTTGTTTGGAAAACTCTAATCTGGCCTTCCTGTTTTTAAGGCTCACCAATGGTTTACATCTTGTGGTGAACCCTCTGTATTTACTCTGGTGAAGTCTTCTCTTGATTGTTGACTTTGACACACATACACCTACCTCCTGGAGAGTGTTCTTGTTCTGGCCAACTGTTGTGAAGGGTGTTTTCTTCACCAGGGAAAGAATTCTTCGGTCATCCACCACAGTTGTTTTCTGTGGTCTTCCGGGTCTTTTGGTGTTGCTGAGCTCACCGGTGCGTTCTTTCTTTTTAAGTATGTTCCAAACAGTTGATTTGGCCACACCTAATGTTTTTGCTATCTCTCTGATGGGTTTGTTTTGTTTTTTCAGCCTAATGATGGCTTGCTTCACTGATAGTGACAGCTCTTTGGATCTCATATTGAGAGTTAACAGCAACAAATGCAAATAGCACACTTGAAATGAACACTGGAGCTTGTATCTGCTCTTTGTAAATGGGATAATGAGGGAATAACACACACCTGGCCATGGAACAGCTGAGCAGCCAATTGTCCCATTACTTTTGGTCCCTTAAAAAGTGGGAGGCACATATACAAACTGTTGTAATTCCTACACCGTTCACCTGATTTGGATGTAAATACCCTCAAATTAAAGCTGAAAGTCTGCAGTTAAAGCACATCTTGTTCGTTTCATTTCAAATCCATTGTGGTGGTGTATAGAGCCAAAAAGTTTAGAATTGTGTCGATGTCCCAATATTTATGGACCCTACTGTATATGAGGAAACTTAGAATGCAGTAAATGTTTGAATATATCAATATTTAATCAATCCACGTCTCTATTATATTAATATTTAAAGGTATATGGAAGTTTCCCTGTGTGTAACATTTTCTAATCTAACACATGCTGGGTTTCCACATACCCATAGGTGCCTACATAGGCACCTCTTACTAACCAATATTAACACTACATTTAAGTAAGTTTTTTAACCCTATACTAACCTTCTGCAGAGATCCAGAGCAGCTGCTCCATTCCAGGGAGGAAAGGTGTGTGGTGCGAACAAAAGACTACAAATCTACAGATCCCATGATGCTTTGCTGCAGAGGCTGAATCCCATACACTGCTACATTGTTATACCTTCCTCTGATTGTCTACAACTAATTATGAATTTTATGTTCATTTAGCTTGGATTTTCAGGGGCGTTCCTTCTCAAAATCAACTGCCAGAAATCAACATTCGGGTAAGTTTATTAATGTTTATTTTGGACTTTTGCATGCAAAAATATTTCCATACACTACTGATTCTCCTCTATTAGATGCATTCATAATCCAGGGAACTTCCATATACCTTTAACATGAAAAGTGCAAATACTGGCACTTTAATAAATAGTAGAGTTAATTCTTACCTAGCGCCAGCAGGTTTTCTGCCGCGTTTATGTACGCCACACAATTAAACTGTGTAAACTCTTCTTCTTTAGCCTTAGGGGGAAAAAGAATACATATAAATCTCAACAGTGTATTATTTATACAAATGTTTAGCAGCTTTGCTACTCTGTTAAATGATAGTCTTTCTAGAATACATATATCAATTTAAACAATATATTAGAGTACAAACAAACAAAGTATTAGAGTGCAAATAAAATATTAGAATATTAGAATTTAAACAAACAACTACATTGGAGGTGCTCAATCAGAGACTGAACCAAGCTTAATAGGTTAGTTATATGGACATGATAACCCACTCTGAGAGCAGCCTCTTTTATGTCAATTGTGTCCTTCGCAGGGAGAAACATCCTGTAGTATCAGTCTGGTCTAGTGATCCAGCCCCAAAATACCAGGCAATTCTACTCTGAGCCGGATAAACACCAAAATCCATACGTTTTGGCATTCACTGGGCCTTATTAGTAGGGGGCTCCAGTGATGCTCACTGTGCCTTAGGAATTTCAGCTACACCCCACTGATGAGGCCCATCTAAGGGAGAAATGTACATCTGGGGTTTACTGTTTCTCTTGTTCAGGGTAGAATTGCCTGGTATTTTGGGGCTGGGTCACTCTATCGGGTGAGACTACACTGATATATTACAGGATATTTTTCCCTGTGAAGGGCACAAGTGGTTAAACGAGGCTACTCTTTGAGTAGGTAACCGGACATATAGAGCAAACCAATTGTTTGTTCTCAGATGAGCACCTCTACTCTTTCCACTTAGATGGAAATACCGTCCACTTTATATATACAGTAAGGAAGAATAATCTTTTCTGATCTACATGTCTCAAGCAGGTTTCCCAGTGTTTCACTGCTGCTAAGGACTGTGGGTAAATAAGGATATACCTTTGTGTCAATCCCATTTAAAGGGATATGGAATGTTTCTGGATTTTCCTACGTATATCATATCTATTTATATCGTGTCTATTTACTTTTCTGTGCGTTATTTTATTAAGAAGTGCTTATAAGCTCTGTTTTTTACTGCCTAAAATCTAACAAATAGTTCACAAACTCTGTAGGGCTGTATGTACAGTGTCTCATAGTAACCAATCAGTGACCATCTATCTGCAACATGCTGCCGAGACCTGCTCCCTAATAGACTAGGACACTACAAAGCACACCCAGCCCTACAGAGTCTGTGTCTGCATACGCTGTAGTGGGCAAAAACCAGAACTTATAAGCACTTCTTAATAAAATAATGTACATAAAAGTAAATAGATACACAGGGATATAATATACCTTGTGACACACAGGAACCCTTTAAGTAGCATCTGCCATTTGACTCCATGCTTCAATCATCACTTACTGTAGTCAGGTTCTTGTCACTCACATCCACAGAGCACAGGTCTCCTGGTCGATCCACGTAATGTGTTTTCATCTAAAAGTAAAAAATAAACATAGACTTCTAGAAATGTGTTGAGTCAGTAGGTATTATTATGCTGGTATCCACCCACTATAAGGTCAATGTGTGTGTGTGTGTGTGTGTGTGTGTGGTGGTGGTGGTGGGGTCTTTGTCTACCAGGAAGCAGCTACATTTTCAGACATAGTTTCCACCAAGAAAATGGTCTCCACTGCCTGGAGACATAGAGTTGAGTGTTATAGGTTTTCTCGGCCCACTTACCATATGTAATAACTCAGTCAAACCCCACACACCCTTAATGACCATATCAGGGTGAAGGCAAACATTCAGTTGGGCAGATATTTATTCTAACCATTTCACCCATCCTGACATTTCAATCATCATTTAATCATCATCTAGCCTTCAGAAAATCTCATATTAATCTCATTCTTGAGATAAAAATGAGAAAGTTCAGAGGTAATAGAAAAAAAAATAAACAGAGAAGAATCACTTGGTTTTCCTTGTCTATCCAATTTGTAGATTCTAGGATAAAAATCAGTTTTCTACAGCTTTTGTCAATGTTGCCATTTATTCAATGTCTTTTCATTTTAAAATAATAACATGTGTAGATAAAAATTAAATGGGAAATTATTTTAGTATGTCTTCACCATTTCTTATCAGTCCTAAGAGCCAACCCTATGTATACATGTATGTAACTTAAACCCCGCCCTATAATATGTTGTACAATTAATAATGAGATCAGATCACAGCATATATCTTTATATATGAGGTGCTCTCCAAGCTTGTAAGTAAAGAAACCCAATTGACGTCCTGGTTTCAGTCCCTGATTGAGTGTTGGTTATGGAACGAGGACATTTTGCTACAACAGATATTTTTGCAAGAAAAGGTGTTTGCTAGATGTAATACTGATACATGTGCTGTGTCAGTAGGTATTATTATGTTGGTATCCACCCACTATAAGGTGAATGGCGAAGGTGGTTTTGTCTACCAGGAAGCTGATAAATATTCAGACACACTTTTTACCACCAAGAAAATTATCTCAATTGGCTGGAGACTTAGAGTAGAGTGTTTTAGGGTTCCATTGACAACAAGCTTTTGATGTTGGTACCTATCATATCTGATTGTTCTGAAAACCCTTTAGATCTGGTTCTCAGTCAAAACCTCACTCCCATTAATGACTTTATCAGGGAGGAGACAAACACTTACCTGGAGGTGGGTAAATAAATCTTGAAAATAAATGTAATATTGAATATTGCTATTATATTTTATTAAATAGGAAATGTATTAATGATCGGTGCTTAATACAATAACTAGCTCTTCTTGCTTGAGCATTACAGTAGTTATTTAAAAGGATATGGAGATTATATTTTTCTTTCTTGATTTAGAGAGTATTGGTAATTTGTCACAGTGTGTTTTCTTTTTTCAAATAAAGCTCTCAGAGAACACAATACTATTCAGATGTTTAACTACTCTTGGGTGTTTGGTCTCTGCCGGTCAATGAGATCTACAGTATGCTCTCTGCACTTCCTGTTAGTTTCAATTAAGTTTAAACAGGATTTATTTTTTCCCAATTGATTTTCTAAACAGTATCTCCTATTACAATCAATTAATAAATATATTGTATTTCCGAGCTCCATATGTCACTTACAAGAAACAAAGCATCCAGGACATTTTCCTGTTCATCTGAGTTTCGTGGTCCGCTTGATGTCCGAGTTGTTACCAGTGTTTTTGCTTTGTATCCTCTGCCTGTTTCTCCAGCTGATGTGGAGCACACCATGGCCCTGAATCTCCTCTCCTGGACAGGTTTACGAGCCACAAGCCAGTGCCCAGCACCTGCAAACACGAAGATTAGAAGCTGGTAGCGAAACATTTAAGAATCTAACCTCCGTGGTCCTTTTATTTTTATAAATAGCAAAATATTTTTAGAAAGTTAAAGAAATTAAGCACAATCTCTATTTTTTTTACTATTTTCCTTCACTGATGCTAACATTCACTTTTGTACATAACAGAATCAGTCACCTGATAGGGTCCCTAGATGCAGATAAGCTCTCCATTCAGCTCTGTGAAAAGGCTGCCACTTTACATTGACACTTACCAATCCCCATTAGGCTCTAACTCATTACCTTGTACCTCAGGCTCTAACTTATCCAGCAGTCCAAGATGGCACCACCCAGGCACAAACAGTTTTCCCCATTGCTTGTGTATATGTATCATGTCCGCTTAATTACAGAGTGCATTCATGATGCAAAAAGAAGAAGCTTTATTTGTCATCGTTTACCTTTTCTACTTGACCGAAAAAGTCTTCTTGCTGGGAAAAAATTATTGGCCAGTAAATCATTGCTGTCCATTTTATAGAGTCCATCGCCAGCCATGTCTATAGAAAATATAAATATGACATAAGAATATAAATATACCAAAAAACAAATGAATTGGAAATAATAGATAATACAAATATTCACTATGTGGCTATACAATTTTTAACATTTCATCATTTGGCCCTAATTTTAGATCTTTTCAAATTATTTTTATCTTATTTAATGTATTCTGATAAAAGTTACTTTTATATTTAATTTTAACTTGTCTGCAAAGAGCCTAATCGGTAAATTTGTATTTGCCAACTGGTAAAGAGCAAGATAAATATAGTAGCTTGGGTAAAATGTCCATTTTGATTGCAACTATAGAGCCTAGTAATGGTAAGTGTAATTTATTCCTTTATGTAATGATTTTACTATGTAATAATATTAATAACAATATTATAAAGGTTCATATGTGGTCAAAATAATACAGTGTAATACTGTGGTGGTAGTAATAATAATAATAATACTATAATGGCTCATACGTGGTATAATACATAATAATACATTGTAATACTATCTTTAATATAGCTGTCGTGCAAGGCTCACATTGTGCGGCGAAGGGAGAGGGAGGGAGGTTGAGAAGGAGAGGGAGGGAGAGAGAAGGAGGGAAGGAGAGAGAAGGAAGGAGGGGGAGAGAGTGAGAAGGAGAGGGAGGGAGAGGGAAGGAGAGGGAGAGAGAGGAGGAGAGGGAGAGAAAGGGACAGAGGGAGAGAGTATGAGGGAGAGAGGAAGGCTGAGAGAGAAGGAGAGAGAGAAGAAAGGAGGGGGAGATAGAGGAAGGGAGAGAGAGAAGGAGAGAGAGAGAAGGAGGGAGAGAGAGATACAAGGAGGGAGGTATGGAGAGAGAAAAGGAGAGGGAGAGAAAGGGACAGAGGGAGAGAGTATGAGGGAGAGAGGAAGGCTGAGAGAGAAGGAGAGAGAGAAGAAAGGAGGGGGAGAGAGAGGAAGGGAGAGAGAGAAGGAGAGAGAGAGAGAAGGAGGGAGAGAGAGATACATGGAGGGAGGTATGGAGAGAGAGAAGGAGGGAGAGAGATAGAAGGAGGGAGGTATGGAGGGAGAGAGGAGAGAGAGACAGGTTACACAGAGAGAGGCAGCACAAACAGACAGAAGACACAATTTTTAAGCCAATATTATACCATAACGGGCAAGTGACTAGTAATAATAACAATCATCATAATAATAATAAGAAGAACAATAACAATACTATAATGTCTCATATATGCCAATAAAAATTCAGTATAATAATAATAATAATAATACCCCTGTACTGTACTAATAAGTTACAGAAACTCTAGCCTTTAATTAAAACAAGCAGAACATAAAAACAAACTCATACACAAAGCCTTTGGAATATTGGCTTATTTCTCCTGTGAATATACACACTATCACATATAATAGTTGTCAAACTACGGATTGTCATCACACTATGCGGGCTCGCAAGATTCGCGAGGGACGCAGTTTGGTCCGCAAAGGGCCGCAATTGCAGAGGTGGAGGCTCTACTTGGCCTCACACGCGGTTAAAAACACCCACACAAGCGGCACTTTACCAAAATAGATGCATGCAATCACTATATACGGACTTACACACAAAAATACGAACCGCAGGACTTAGATCGGAAAATTTCCGGAAAAAAAAGCTTACCCACAGCAGGGGGGGGCACCCAGGACCTCTGCAAGTGAAGTTGCACCTCAATTTTAGTCCAAATTCCCGAGTTTAGACACACGAAAATCCCCTAAGCGAGAGAAAAAATGGCCGCCGAAAAAAACTAAAACGAGGCTACAGGACCCTAAACACGCAAAACAACATCAAAAAAGCTGTATGAGGTACAAGTTACACTATTACCAAGGACGCTACATCATCCACAGCCGCGTACCACATACACATTCGCCGCCATTTTACAACACTAACTTACACAATGCAGAAGTACACATCTACACTAACGGCTTCCCCTCGCGCACGCAGCCTATTTACACTACACACTGCACACATTGCTGACACTTACACCTCAGCTCCACAACACTGCAAACCGACATTGTATGCTGCAGGAACATGAAAACAGATTGTCAGCTCTTCCACACAATGCTTCCTGCATATATTACTTACAAATAGGTAAAGTATATTAATTTATTAATTATTTCATTAGGATACAAAAACAAATATACACAAAAACAAAAAAAAACACTCTTACAATAAACACAAAAGCCATTCACCGCGCAATTCACAACGAGCGCCAACGCTGCTCATAGCACACTAAGACTTGCAATAAGCGCAAAAAGCAGATCACACCAAACCAAACAATAACAGCAAAAGCGCCTATCAGAAAAAAAAATACAACAACCAACAGCCTCGCAATGAGCGCCAAAGGCGCTTGGGGCGAGGCTCGCAGTGAGCGCCGAAGGATCTTGGACCACCAAAAAAATTAATGTCTGGCCCAAACAGCATTACCTGCCTTACAATTTTATTGCCCCGTCATTTTTTAGTCATTAGTATATATATATATATATATATATATATATATATATATATATATATATATATATATATTCATTATATGACTATGATCCCAGTCCAGCTATACATATTCACACTTTTTTAAGTTTAAACAGATATAAACACATATATATATATATATATTTTAAACCAGTTCTACTAATTCCACACATTACCTGTCAGTGAGCTCGGCCCGGTCACTGTACAGTGTATATTATTATATTATATCACATTATTCCCAGGTCTCCGGCCTGTGCCCATCTCTCTCCCGGGATCTCGGTCTCCTAGCAACAGCAGACGCTATCACTTTACACAGCGCCGCCACATTCCAGGGCACGAAGAACTACAGCTCCCGGCATTCCCTACGCTCCGGCACTGCGATATGACGTCATCTCCGCGCTTCCATTGCCAGTAGCTGAAGTTTTTTTTACACCGCTACCCTGAGTGAGGAGGAGAGAGAGACGCGGTCTGTGACGTCACTTGGAAGCATAGACCAATTAGAGGCTGACAGGTCAAGAGACAGCGGGATGAGAGAAGATGGCGGCGAGAGGAGGCAAGAACGGATTGCTGGAGAAAGTAAGGAGAGGAGCTGGGTATTGGGGGCGGCTAGAGGGGAACGGGGGCTTATGATAGGGTGTATACTATAGGAGAGGGGCCATGGAGCCATAATGGGGGCCCAGGAGCCATACTGAGAGCCCTGACTTGACACAGCTGGATCATGCACAGAATGTCTGTATGTGTGGCAGATATAGAGGGGAGAGACATATGTCTATTTACTAAATCTTACTCGGTTTCTATCTGCCCAGTGGGGTAGGGGCTGTTGTACTTTATGCTCATTTATATGACATTGTGGAGCAGTCATTGTGTATAGTAATAGGGTGGGCAATTGGAAGATGGACCTGTAACATTACCCCAAATTATAGGGTGTGGAGCCTGTGACTGTAGACTATAAAGATCCTCACATTTGGCGATAACAAGAGCTATAAGAGATTGAGCCTGGGAGGTTCTCTTGTTGTTCAGTCATGTCCGACTCTCGGTGACCCTATCGACCACCGCTTTCCAGAAACCTCTATCCTCATGTCTTTGGTTGTGCTCATCCATAAGGGTTTTTTAGTAAGGATTCTGGGGTGGGTTGCCAGTTTCTTCTATGCTATGACCTGCCCATCTTGGGTGACCCTACACGGTTTAGCTCGCTGCTTTATTGAGGTACACAAACATCGACAAGCGATCCAGAAGGGGATTTGTTTCTTACATGCTGTCAAAAAAATAATTCAAGCAAGAACAACAGTAACATCAAGCCTATAGCTCTATGTAGTCCAGTTACAGTCAACATATGGTGCTTCTGTTATCACAAAATGTGGTGGCCCAACAGATGGAGACAGAATAAGAAGTGCTGTGTAAGAATAAGTGGATTCTTCATCCTCTATAGTGGTGGATTGCTAATAGTTCAGGTTTGCTTCATGTCTTCTAGTCTGTCAACAATGGATGATAGGGTATGTAAGATGTTCTTTGTGTTCACTGTTTAACATTTTTATTTAGTGGCAATTGGTTACATGGCCATATGGTAGATGCATATAAAAGAAGCTTGACATCTTGGGAGCGAGAAAGCCACAGCTCCTACAATTGTATTCCTGGCTCACAACTTTTTAAGACACCTAAAAGGTAGATCTTGATCTACAGGAAGGTTTGCTGCTGAACGTATTCAACCTGCATGGAAATTCAAATGTCATTGTGCAAGTAGCCCATCAATCCTATTTACTATGAAGGTGACAGAGAAGTGTCAGAGAAGAAGGTGTATATGTGCAGCATGCGTGACAGTGTCTGTGGGATACAGGTGTACTTGTCAGACTCCCCGACCTCACCCAGATCTCATCATCTGCTGCCACCCTCTGCCAGAACCTACACCTGGCTCTTTCCTCAATTATGAAATCCAGAGCCCTGAGTCTATCCTATAAAGCCTCAACAGGGCTTGTTATTGTTTAGTCATTTGTTTATCTCCAACTCTCTGTGACTCTATGGACCGCAACGCGCTAGGCACATCTGTCAGGCATTGCCCCTCTGAGCTCCCTCAAGCTCATGGTCATTGCTTAAGTGACCTCATCTAACTATCTCCGCCTCTGCCGTCCCCTTCTCCGTGTTCCTTCCATCATTCCCAGCTTCAGAGTCTTCTCTAGGGAATCCTGTCTTATCACGATATGGACAAAATATTTCAGCCTCATGATCAAACCTGCCAATGAACAATTTGTTCCTTTTCCTGATTGATTTATTGGATCTTCTTGCAGTCCAAGGGATTCTTAGCAGTTTTCTACAACACCACAAAACAACGGGGTCTATCTCCAGGGCTCAGACTTCTTTATGGTCCAGCTCTCACGTCCATATGTTCTAACTATGTGGACCTTTCGTGGATAATCTAATATTTTTGTTTTTTACTAGCTTGTCCAGACTTGCCATAACTTTTATCCCCAGAAGCAAACCTCTTTTAATTTTTATGGCTGCAGTCACTATCTGAAGAGATCTTTGATAAAAATCTGTCACTGCCTCCACTTCTGGTCCGCCATATATGTTGGTTCTTTGATCTCTTTTCTGAACTTTATTGCACTTTGCTTCTTTAGTTATAAAAAAAAATCCTCCAGATTCTATACGTTAAGGTGGCCAGCACGGGCGGCGATGCAGGACGGGTGGCCAGCCCATTGAATGCACATTTACATTTATTGCCTTTCTCTCTACACAGGTCTGTAAGCTTTTATTTAAAAAAAAAATGTCTAAAGGGACACTGTCACCCCAATATGTTGGTTACAAATCCTAGTACAGGATGCATGATAAATGAGAAGATGATCTATATATGATGGTACAGGAAGGAGTACACTGTTTTACTTCCACAGGAACCATTCATTAGCACATCAAAGCAAATAATTGGTGTGTGTGTGTGAATATCTCTTGACAGTTTAGATCACAAGCCACTTGCAGCACTTCAAAAAAGGGGCAAAGTGTTTATTTTCAAAAAATTATGTATTGTATTATTGTGTTCAGTCATGTCCAACTCTGTGTGATCCTATGGAACCAGCACACCAAGCACCGCTATCATTATCTTTAGTTCTGCTTA